>JAFBJU010000811.1:769353-984851 GCA_016785305.1 Colistium nudipinnis
ATAAAACATATTTAATGTTTTTTTTATCTGCTTGGTAACATAATGAAAGAGGGCATATTAACATCATGGTCTGTTCTGCTCAACTGGCTATGCATTGCCAGTTACAGTTGACCACCGCGGTACAGAAAAGATTGAGAAAGCCTTAATTACTGAAGAAACTAAAAAGAGACTGTAACAATTTGGCCTCAGATCAATATCTGACACAAAGATTTTCACTTGATGTTTTAATATAGTACACGCAGAATCTTCTTCTAAAGATATTCATGCGTTTAACAAAGGTGAATGGCAGTTTGAACTTCAAGCACCGCCTTTATAAGTGACCTGAACGTCTAAGGATGTGGACTCTGAGCCCCCTCCAAGTTAAATTACGGTCTAAATGTTTTTTTGGATGCAGATGAAAGGATATCATAAAAAAAGGGATGGAGATAGAATGACTCCAAAACTAATAAGGCAAAATGGCGTGGGAGTTTCTGTACATTCCTTTATTCTGAAGAGAGGAAGGGATTTTTCTATTTTTGGAGACCATCATCCTCAGATCACATCATCTGCACAATTCAATATAACAGTAAGCACATCAGCATCAGCTCCGAGGCCTCTCTACAGCAGAAACACAACACACAAAGACTATCAGCAGTGACAGAGGGGTTCTTGATGATTTTCTAATAGGGTTTATTCCTCTTCCCTGTCATTAGTCAAACAATGACAAATCCATTTGATCTACGCTATGATATTATATGAACTTCACTGGGGAAACTCTCTCCTCTCCAACCCAGATGAGCCTGAAACCTGAACCTTCACACTCCCTTTCTTACTTAATTGAGACAGCGAGAGGCAAATTGAACAATAGCCTGGTGTAATTAAATCTAAGCAATACCCTGTTGTGGTAGTTTAAGCCTGTAATGATGTTTTTGCCACATATCTCTCTCCTGTTCCCCAACAATTAAAAACCAGCTAAAGACACAAAGACAGCCAGATCGAGTTCTGCTTAATGCCAGTGTTGTGGTTTTCCAGCCATCCTCCTGTGGCACTGAAATCCAATAAATGGCATAATTGTGGTTCCTTAATGACAAGACGCAGGTGCCGGGTGATTTGTTTTTCTTGATTTGGCATGCAGGATAAGATTTACAACTTGTGTTGTTTAATTGCCACAGAAACACTGATGTGCATGCAGGCTTGAAGATGCAGGGGATATTTATAGGCCCTCAACTTCCTTTTGAATTTGCAGTGTGTGAAATGGAACTTTACGCAAAAATACCACATCCTTTTTAAGACCAGAGAGCCCATATTTACTGATTAGAGGGTAGCTTCCGGTATTTTAGATGATAGTCTATGTAACCCTCGAGTAGACCAGTATTTCAGATGATTTTTGAAGAGGTGTTCACAAAGATTTGGGTGCAGTGATCCACACCGTGAGTGTGTGTTCACTGTCTGGTATATGTTGGTTATCTGATTATAAGTGTGTAGAACACCATGGGAGTGGTCGTTTTTCTGTCTATAGAGCTATAATACATAGAAAATACAACCCAGTCTCTAGGAAATGATGTTCCTATATAGTTGGTAAAAAATGGACGTTCGTTGTTGAAATTTAATCCAGAATTTGTTGAAATATTTTGTATTTTAATAAAAAGGTGGGGAGGGAGGGGCTGGGGTAAAAAAAGAAAAAATGCCTGGACTTCCCAATGCTGATATAAATCGTTTCATCTCAGTCTGAGTTTGATGGTGATCTAATTCTAAAAGTTGTAACAGTCCAAACTATTACTATTTCTATTTTAAAAATTACAGTTAAAGGGGTGTATCGTTTTATCGTCTCTCCCTCTTGTCTTCTCTTCTCTTGTCTCCTCTTCTCTTCTCCTCTCTCCTCCTTCCTCTTTGACCATGCAGGTTGTTTAATCAGTGTCTATACAACTGAATGGCATTCAATTATAAGCGCTATTATCAGCCTGGAGGTTAGGGCCCTGTCTAATTCACTCCTACTCTGTTGTCACAACATTAGGACCGCCAACCCACCGCCCCTCTCCCGTTATCTAAACTACATACATTGGCCATCTGATAATAATACCTGATAATGATGTCAACCCTCCCCCAGTCCCCCTCCTTCCTACACCTCGTCCCCTGCTAAATGAAAGCAAGGACGTCGATGAGCTTCTCCTACGCTGCTTTAACAGCATTAAAATGTTGGGGCAGGTATGGTTTCCTATTAGTTTTGTCCAGGAGGAAACACGAGACTCACTAGCATCATTAGCGAGAAGACATAATGCAATCACTCATGGAGATGTGTGTGTGTGTGCTTTGCAGGGGGTTGGGAGGAGCAATATTACATTCATCAGCAGCAGCAGTTATTAAAAGTGAACTTTTTCACTTTTTCTGTGTATGATGATGAACATCTGGGTGTGTTTGTGTAATTGATGTGTAGTTATTATATTTAGTTTATATATAGTTATTAAAGGTGAATTTGAGTTTTTAAGATTCTTTTATGCATCAAGATAGGTCGAGGTCCTAGGTTATAACAGATGGGTCACCTGCATTTGTGTATGCATATTGTGTGTGTTCGTGTTTGTGTGATTACTGCAGTAGGTAATGAGTCATCTTTGTCAAACTCCCAAAAGTGTGTAGAAGGACAGGAAATAAAGATATATAATAGAAGGGGAAGAATGGAGAGGAGGGGAAAGGAAGGAAGGAAGAAAAGCACTTATCCTAACTCTTATGGAAAGGAGAGGTATAAGAAGGTAAGGAAGAGCAGGGAAGTAGAGGAGAGATTAAGGAATAGGAATAACTCAGCAAGAGGAAGAGCAGGAACAGAAGCAGGGAAGGAAGGTTGAGATGAAAGGAGAGGGGAACAACAGAGAAGAGTGGAGGGTGCAAGTATTGAATGGTACAAAAGAAAAGGAAAATATGATAAGGTTGGGGAAGAGAATTGAACAAGGAAAACATCGAGAGTACGTTAGCGAGAGATAAATGGTGGAAGAAGGCAAAAATAGATGAGATAAGAAATGGAAAGCAATGGAAACGGGCGACAGGAAGAAGAGGAAAAGGAAAGGAGGAGGAGAAGGAGAAGTGGAAAAAGAGAAAAAGAGATGGGATGAGAAGTGGAGAGCCTCTTTATCCGTGACGCATTAGGTGATAATACATAAAACCCTTGTGCGCACATTATACTCCACAATACTCCACATTTTCTGTGTGTGTGTCCTGAAGAGGTCTGTTCATAGTTCATGGAGCAATTTTCTACTTTGGCTATCTTATCCCTTTGGTTGTGCGTCACTGATAACATCCATTAACTTGTCGTTGTTTATTTGCATTGAATACAGGTTTTTATCTTCTCAGAGGTCTGTGCGAAGCCAACATCCGCGTTGGAGGTTGGTAGTGTCGTGGATCCGGGACCCGTTAATTACCCACGGTGTTGGGTTTAATACAATCCAACTTTTATGGCATTAAGTATGTTTTTCGCACATGCAACGCCATTCAACAGAACACAGTGTTTTTCAAGAATATTTGTGATATGTTATTTGTATGCATTGCTGTAGTTCATATGAATACTGTTCTCGACAAACAACCCTTCATTAGAAGTTCCATTTGTGTGGGGGATCTTCTATACAAGCCGCCACAAAGCACGGCAGCCTGAATTTCATGGCGCCTTTCGGACGTGTAAACGGAAAGTGTGAAACCAGACCAGGATGTTACAGAACGCTCATGGCAACGTGAATTAGCTGAATATAGTTCTGATTTAAAAACCATTGACCGTGATTCACAGGCTTCCTTTGTCTAATGATGGCAGAGACAGAGAGTGAAGAAGCATTTTCATGTCAAGACAGGATCAATGAAGGTAAAATAATGGGCTACGAGGAGCAACAGAGGCCATAAACGTTGTCATTGTGTCACGGCCTTCGTAACAGAGGATCAATGCAGTGAGAAGGAGACTGAGCCTAGATCTATCCGTGTCCTGCATTTATTTCACAATATACTCTGAGGGTATATGTTTCGAGCAATAAGGCTTTTAATCACTGAAGCTGGGAGCCCACTCAGACCGCAAACCATAGCCTCCAAGACCCTTTTCAAAATGTACATGTCATTTTATTTTATTTGGTTTATTTCTACTTATTATTAAGTTTTGAACTTCTTAAATGTGGAAATCTGCTGTATAATTAGCGTATGTTCTGCATGGGAATAATAGAACTATTATCCGCATGTCAAAAGAAATGGTGACACAGCTTGGGAAAATGTAAGCAATTAGTACATTTTAAAAACCAAGGTACTCTTCCTAAATGACATCTCACTAAAACACCAGTAATGTTGACAAAGATGGAAAAAACTCCTGAGTTTGGACCAGATGCCTCTCAGCAGGTTAGACACGAGGGTGAGTCTCAGACACACACACTCATACCTGGAGCTTAAACCAATACTCATAAGGGGATTTTCTTTCCCACCCACCACTCTCTGGTGTTGTGTGTGGGGTTGTATGTGTGGTTGCAGAGGTCCGCGATAAGCATCCACTCTTTCCTATGACTTTCCTATTTGACTAAACTGTAGCAGTATAACAATTCTTGAATTAACACACCTGCGGACAGTTTCTATCTTTTCCGATTAGGATTCAATAGCAGATCAATATGGATCTTTTTACATGTAGCTTTGCCTCGAATGTTCTGTTTTAGGGTGGTTGTATCCTGTGTCCCAGGAGCAGATTGCCATAACTCAATATGAAGGCATATTTACACACTAAAATAGCCTTCCACCAGCTGATTTCATGACAGAGTTCTTATTGTCCCTGTTTTAGAGCAATCGCATCTTTAAATTCATATTTCTAAACATTCATCATCTAGCTGAAGCAGAGAACTTTGAGAGGTGAAGATTATTGGATATTCATTTATGGATATTTTCTCTGACAGTATAATGCTGTGCTCCTCTCTGTCACTTTCTCATGCTGTGTCTTTCTGTCTCCTTTCACAAATGTGATAAGGACCAATATTAGCATACAGTCAGCCTTCATGACATTATCTTTATTTCTTTCATTCATACCATTTAACTGCACCACGAGCCCCGTGAATTTGATTAGTCATTTTATCAACTGGGACTAGCTGATCTATGTCGAGCCACCCAGCTTACTAAAAAATAAAATGCGGCTGAATAGCAGCTATGATATGATGTTTGGGTGGATGGTCCATTTTGGGATCTTAAAATGTGCATTCACAAAGGATTATTAGCATTGGAGTTGGTGAGGGTTCAAGCTGATTCTTACAATCAAACTTCAGCGATTTAGTTGTGGTGTCACCGAATGTTACAATTAAAGTAAGATTCAGGCTCCCCTTCGACATTCAGGTTAAGAAAATCTTAAGATATAGTTCTGGCTTCTCTCCCACCCTCATGCTCAAACATTAGCGTTAAACTCGTCTAACAATAGAGCATATTCAGTGTTGTGGTTTTCAATTGTGCATTAAATACAAATTCAGGTGTGACATTTTAAGACCCTGATAGCGTGAATCCTGTATGAACCTGTCATGTTAAATGCTTGTTAAATGCTCTTTAGTAAGCTTTTCAAACATACAAATGTCTATAAGCAACATAGCTGTTATATTAATATCCAATCAGAAGTAACTTCTGCCTTAATGAAAACAGAACATGATCCACTAGGTCCCAAACCAAATAGGCCAATTAGCCAATTAAGTCCCTTCATTAGCTCACCTAGCTGTGTTAATGAACTTGTTGAGCAGAGAGAGTTGAAGCAATAACACGTTGATAGGATTACACACAATATTATAGGAAGACAAGAAGAGGCGGAGGTTCAAACGTTTAAGCGAATGTGTTTTTCATCAGGTCTGGTATGACGGTAATTAACAACTATTTCAGACAGTCTGATCTTTGAAGTTGGCATTAAAGAATAGGAATGACCACACCGTTGCCTACATCCTAGTTATACAACGTGGGTAACACAGGTAATTTGTCTTCCTTACACCCTCCCACGCACACGCACCCACACGCACACACACAAACACACACACACACACACACTCACAGGATGACAGTAGGATGTCATATTTCACATTAATCAGCACAGTTAATCTCAGATTTTAACAAAGTGTGAAATTGTGATGTTAAAATTAATGAAGAGGATGAGAAATCATAAAGGTATCAAAGAAGCCATCAAATGGACATACATGTTCAGCAATGCCTGACCATCCTTCTTCTATTAACTGCTTGTAAATTTATATGGCTCTAGCTTGATTGAACAACACTGTTCACTGCGGAGTGTGTGTGCCTCTGTGTTTTGTCTTTTTCCTTTCTGAAATTTCGTTCAGGTCATTCAACTGGTCAAGATCCTCATCACGGACATTAGCAGGGGATGAGGTGTCATTGGTGCTCCAGTGCTTTGATTTAGTAATATGTCTGTATGAATATTATTGATCGGAAAAGTATCATCCCCTGTATCATTATCATTTTGGAAATATTCCCCAGTTGATCGAAACAAGACTTATTTTCTGAATGTGTTGTTCCAGGCTCAAGTTACCGTCTCAAAAAACAAGTCAAAAGTGAACCCATGGTAACTCTCCCACTCTTTATTTTCTTTGCCTCTGTCCACCAGGGATTTTATTTGAGTCATCCCCACCCCTTCACAAACTTCACAGAAAGGGTTTCATTTGTTTCTAGTAGAGTAATCCTGCTAATAAACAGACAGACAGACAGACACTGAACAAAACACAGGCAACAGTTCCTTCTGATTGTCACATACAAAGTGCCCACATATGCAGTGTTCACATCAAACTTCCCAATAATAACAAAGGTATCTCAGAGACATTATTATAGTTATTCACACTAACCATTGTTAGAGCCTATACTGGCTCAAGTCATTGCAAGTAACAAAACAAACAAGAGCACAAGAGAGGACATAAGGCTGATAAGTGGCTGCTGTTACAGGTTATTCATGCGGTGGACTGAAACATGTTGAGAGAAACTCTAAATGTGATAAATGTACAAACAGACTAATGGTTAAACTTCCACCAGGTTTGTACAGCGGCAACGCACGCACACACGTGCACACACACACACTCATGTCCTTATATGACTGCTTGTAGTAAATTGAATAGTGATTAGCTGAGGTCGTTTGTTTGCCTGTTTGACACCTGACCAGCTCCTGGGAAGTGCTGGAAGATGAATTGAGTGATGCAAAAGTGTGAAGTCAACGGGCGAAGATTAACTGGCTTTAATGATGCTATTTGCCTAATGTCTTTGCCATTTTCTTTTTGTCTCTACCTGTCATCTCTTTTTTCTCTAGATACAAGATAAAGTGTGATTAAGGCTGTGTCAAACATTCTGAGAAATGTGAGTTGACATCAGCTCTTCAAATCACATTAAAAGGATGCAATTAAAAATCCAGCAGTCATTTGTCATTGGTAGGATCCACTCACTTACATGTGTGATATATATATTTCCAATGGGTTTGATATTGGCTGTTTTTTATTGGATTCTTTATTTCACTATATTGGATTTGTGTTACTGGCAGAGTTTGAATACACTTGAACCATTCTTCAAATCTAGATGTCCTGGTGTCATTACATTAACTGACCAAAATGACTGAAATCTACTTGCGATGTGCTTTTCACCTTTTTATGCTTATCACTTACATTTTAAAGTACCATTGTTTTTAGAAAAATAATCTATACTGATGAATTTCCCACACAAAGGGATTTAATGTTGGGGATATATATACTGTATAATGCGGTTGGTAGTTAGATTTATTTTGATAATTCTTTCAATTCATGTAATTTATTAGATATCAATTTAAACTACCTACATTCATGTGTGCAACAGACAAATAATAGCTGTTTCCCCATCTTTCTCTAATGACATTGATGAGGGATATTTTTTTTTACTCTTTATTGCTGTTACAAGACATTAGCATTAATGTTTCCTGATGCTGGTACAGAAGTCAAATGTCAACAGTGGAGCCTGGCTCAGTCTAATGACTGAGGCTGGGGATCACTTTAATGAGCTGAAACCAATTATCTCTGACCTGCCGATCTTTGGCTGCCCCCAAGTAATCCTCCAGACATTCTATGGATGATAAATGGTTTTCCACGTGATTTATTAAAAAATGTCCCTTTTGGGTGCTTTCATAAAATTCCTTCTTGTTGTTTTATGAGCTCCGCGGTCTCCATATTTGAATCCAGTAGAACACCTTTGAGATTTGGTCGAAGAAGACATTACATTTTATGTCATCAAAGTAACATCAAAGAACTGCTTAAGTTGTTTGTACAGCCATACAAAAAGCAATACACACACATGCACGCTCACACGCACACAAACTCTCTCTCTCGCACACACACACTCACACACACATGATATCATTGCAAAGGGAAACTCTATATAAAATATCCAATTTTTCCTACCTACTTAACCAATATCGGGAGAATTGGCATACACATGCTTGTGTGAACACTTAACACATACATGCTTCCACAATCTGTGACACGTGCACATGCACGGCATCCCACGCACCAGTCCCTCCTGATGTAACCAATTCCGTTGTGCTCACTCTCAAAGATAATGGAGGTGGATGGGTAGGATTGGCCTCAGGTTCAGTTGCAGGAAGGAAGTGAAACGGGCAGGGATACAGTTAGAAAAGTCACCAAGCACTGAGACAAAGTCAGGGGAGATTGTGGCAAGACTTCTTTTCTGACTGGGTTTTTTGTGTGTCTGATTAACCAGGAAAGATACTAGAAAGAAGGATCTGCTGGCTGCGTAGGTCTATCAAAAAAACGAAGAGGAAAGACCCTGGCCCCCATCCGGCATCGCACACTGAGTAGCTACTGCAGCGCAGCACACTCCTACTGCGCTCTCTAAAATAATCATAATCACTTTAACCATGAAATTACATTTCATGTTCAGATTTTCAGCCGTAGCAGAAGAAAGTTTTTGATCAGTGCGCTCTTCAATGCTTTTACTATATGGTGGACATGATAAGATGTTATTTACCACATGACTTCTTTTTTGCTGCACACTTTGTGATGAGGAAACAAGTTTGTGATTTGCTCTCAGTACAGAATTAAACTTGCTTTTCCAATCCCGAAACCCCAGACTACCATCTCCTTTGGAGCACGTTGCGTTTGCGTGCTCAAATCTGCTGCCGCATATTCCATGAAGTTATGCACTGAGCAGATTTCAGAACAGATGGAAAAGCTCACTTGGCAACACTGAGTGGTTGATGAGTGCATTGCAGAGGCAGCAGAAAGGGGGGAATTTTCTCTTTTTCCTGAAAAATATTCATATCTATTTCTCTGTGTGGGTTTAAAGTTTTGCAGTTTTATTTTAGGGAACATTCTTTAAAGTCAGAATAATAGGATTCATACCATTGGAGGTTGAACATAGCGTAGTGGTACACATTACCACCGTGTTTTATATTTTCATTCTGATGAGAAAGAATAATTAAAAAGAATAGAACGATGAGGCTATAATTGAACTGGGACGACCAGCTTTCAAAACTTGAAATGACAATCATTTCCATTCATCTCTCTCTCTGTAAAACAAATGTGTTTTCGGCAATAATTTCATCAACAGAACAATTCTAGCAAAAAGCAACGTTGAAAAATAACTGCAATCAGATTATGCAAATACTCCACTCCATTGTCACGTGTTATTTTGCGGCACTCTTCCTTGGATATCTTTGATAGTCAGCTTCAATAGATGAAATAGCCACCTACACCACATCACCAAGAAAAACAGGTCCCTCCCACGGCTTCTGGAGAAAGAAAGAGACTTTGCCAACCTACCAGGCAGCCATCTCCCACATGGTCAGCCCCACCTCTCTCTCTATCTGTGTGTGTGTGTGTGTGTGTCTGTGCGTGCGTACGTGCGTGTGTGTATGTGTGTGTGATGTTGGGGTGTCCTGGCAGGATGACAGGGGGAATCTGAGGATGTGGGTGGACAGTGAAGCCCTGAGAACACAAGAGGGTTGGGTTGAGAGACAATGAGGGGGAATGAAAAACAGAGAGAATTTTTGTTACAATGCCCGTGCACCCTCAGCACTTTTTCACATATGACTACGACAAAAAAAAACAAAAAAAAAACGTAACTCTCAGTTAACTATATATTAATATTTACTATTTTAAAATATGTTTTTTAAATAGTCTAAATTTGTATTTGGTTTAGAAAATGCAGTCTTTATTTGATGCGTTTGGTAGAATGTGGTTGATATTTCAAATTGTAACAATTAGTGGATATGTGGAAATGTGGAAATCAACAATAGCAAAATTAAATATAAATCACTATTACTATACTGTACTCTCAGCAATAAGTCCAGTTGGCTGAGTTTCTAAATTTCACAATTTGATCAGTTCTTAATCTGTAGTTCATTAATTGCTGATAATACACTAAAAATATTATTTTTCGAAGGAATGATGGGGGGGAATATTCAAAAGTTCAAAACGATTTTGTATGCACAAAACAATGTGTGTACATCAATGCAACTAAGCACTTCAAGAAACTACAATAATAAGCAACTTCGACTGAACTTTGATTGTTCATTATCATTTGAACAATTGTGAATTCATAATCCCCAAGTTCCTCATTAAGTGAAAAGCAGAATTACTTTTGGTGTTCTTCAGGCCTTGTTTGTCGCCCATCGCAGCGCACAGAAAAAAAGGATAAAAACAGCAAAAATATCAGACTGAATAAAGTCATGGACCACAGAGTGATTATGTAAGGCAGCAAAGTGATGACAAACAGCAGAAAGATGTTGATTAATCCTGTGATGGGGGAGCGAGGGGGCCCCCGCTGCCACTACTTCCCCAGCTGATTGTAGAGCCGATGCTGAAATGAAAGACTAATAATGGAGCGGCTGCTGAGGCGTGGGCGTGTCGAGTGTTGGGCCAAAGCAAGAGCAAAAAACCCCACAGGCCTCATCAGCCAAGCCCCCACTTCTTTCTCTTTGCCTCTCCCCATCCCTCTTGTTTTTTCCCCTGCACATTGTTTTTATCTTCTCCACATTGACATTTTTTTCTTCTCCTCAGTCCTCTCATTCCCTAATTGTTTTTGCCCCATCCTAGCTTTGCCACATCATCTCCAACCCAATCTGGATTTCCGTCTTTCTCTTCCCTTTTTTTTTTCTTAATACCCTTTCTCCTACGCCCCAATTCTTCTCCAACTAATATCCAACTAACTAACTAACATTCCCAATTCCATTTCTTCCTTCTTTCAATCTTTCTTTTCTTCTTTCGTTCTCTTCCATCCCACTTTTTAACCTCGTCTTTACTATTCCCTCCTTTTTTCCATTGTCTTTCCTCTCCTTTGCTTGACTCCTCTTTTTCAACACTGCCCATCCTCCCTGAACCACATCTTCCCCTTCTCCACCCCTCTTCTTTTTTTCTGGCAGGGCTTTAACTCCTCTCTCACTTTTCTGCCACAGTGTTCAAACATTTTTGTGTCCGTGGGCGAGACAAGAGTAAAACAGGCCACATTATCTGAGGACGTTGGTGCAGCCAAATTGTTTCCTCATATGAGTTTGTGGAGGTGGACTAGAAACATTCCTGAACATTTGAAACAATCAAATGAGGCCTATGGACTTCAGTGTCTTTCAAACACTTTCAGTGTTCTGCAGAAACGTAGAGCTTTTGTGGCTGCTGAGTTGTTTATTGATTGTTGTCTATTGCTTACTCACACAAGACTGTTGTTGTCAGTGACTTATTGTACACTAACACTAATTATATTATCCACTTATCATATCAGATCTTATTAACTTCTAAATATACTTGTTGGTAACATGTTGTAAATATCGAAATCTACTTGAAGTAACTTGAGTGAGATGGAATGGTTATGGTACATTAAACATTTTTTTTAAGTAATGTACTTAAGCACTGTATTTTAAACGCTTGGCTATAGAGTTCATTCTCAAAAGAGCAGTTTGGAAAATGAACCCCACTCTAGATCCACTTTCATACCCTGAAATATTAACCAATATCACATTGTCAGTAAATTACATCCAATAAAGGCACTGTATACTTTTAATACGCTGGCTCTGATTAAAAGCTGTACAATAAAATAAGATTAGGCTGGTGAGCTGAAAAAATAACACCACATTTAATCGAAAACACATTTGGAATACAATTAGCAGAAATCAGAGGAAATTGGGTGTGGAAACATTAGTAACCTAGCCTTGACGACACGTCCCGAGGTCGAGTAACTATGGCGATCCTAGGCATCAACACTGAATCTTAAAAGTGTGGGTGAAAAATAATGAGTTCATTCAATGTTAAGGCTCTTCTTGAAGATCTAGCAGTGGCACCTGATGATCTACGGCAAGTGACGAGGGAGGTAATAAATATGGCCCGTTAAATGGTGATGGCCTCATTCGTCACAGCTTTAATTATGGCATGACAACATGTGAGTGTATCAATGTGCCTATATGCTATGCTTTAGTCTCCCCTTATGCACCACTGCCATGCACGTATATACAAGTTCCTTCATGTGTATCAATATGTGCACGTGTGTGTATCATTATTGGCACTCAGGCACTGATGGAATGTTTAAAGGGTTTTTCCAATGAAACTGGGCTATCAGTGGGGTCTTAGTTGTCATGTCAACCAATCTGTCAGACTAATGAGTGTGTGTGTGTGTGTGTGTGGGTGGGTGTGTGTGTGTGTTTGTCTGTTTAATGTTTGTCTGTTTAATGACTATGTCAAACAGTCAGATGGTGATTATACTTTAGGCAGGAGGAATGTCTCACTCACAACTCTCACTGCCGCTGCCTCTATGCGCTCATGTGTGTGGGGCATGCTGTCCAGGACTGTCCAGGTATGGTTGGCATTTGAATGTATGGTTAAGGCTTGGTTAAAAGAAAAAAAAGGGGGCACAGGATATGGAATTTGTCCACATCTTTACAAAATATGTGGGACCGGACGCTTGGTGACATAATGAATGCATTTGGATCTAGTTGGGGAGCCTGCAGCCAACCCGCCAATCACTAACATGGCACCTACTCCTATACACGGGCACTACTTTAAATCTTCTTTTTTTTTCTCACTGTGGTCGAAGCAGAGTTTTTCCAAATTTTTCAGAGAATTAGTGTTCATTCCTCCTGTGTGGCAGATTAGTACTCAGCAGCATGTCACAGAACCAGTTAACTCAGCAGTGCAATAGAGATGACAGTATTTCCACAGTGGAACAGCACGGTGCAGTGTTGTCAGATCAGTCAGACCACAGCAGTACGGCTGGGTAGTGTGAAGCAGAGGTGGTTGGTGATGGGGATGATGACTGTACACTTACAGCTATGACACTTTGGAAATTGACAGGGGCGGCTGCATGTGTGTAGGGTGGGAGGCTCTTTTTTTCTGTGTGCACTGCTCAGCCACTCCGGGAATAGTTTTTTATTGCGGCTGATGAGTTTAGGCACACAGACGCTGAAAACGACACCGTTTGCACTACAAGTGACAGACAAAACTGACGATCATTGCGGCACATTGCAGGTCTACATTTAACTTATATGGTGTTGAGATGATCATTCATTCCAAATGTGTTCTAGAGCTTTAATTTTGGACACAGACATTTTAATAGTAAAATAATCCACAGACTGTATGCATTTGCTTGCGTGTGTGCTCTTGTGGCGAACCTACCGGGTGTTTTAACAGAAACGGCCTCAGCGGCAAACTTTTTACATCTTAAATATATTGCTATATTGATGTTTATCAAATGTGATTTCTGCCCTGGGCCACATGCCCAGATAATCACTCTTATGGGATAGCTCAATTTTTCTACTCTCAAGTGTGACCCATATGGAACAAAATCCTGGTCTGATTTTAAGGGAAGTTCAATGACATGTTGCCATTTATTATGTACATTTCAGGTTTTTGGAGTTGTTGGTTGCAGTATTTCTTATTTTGCGCAGGGCCAGACTACTAGACTACTACTGGCCTACTCTTATTCAAACTGGTTAGCACAGTGTGCAGCGACCATCTGTAGTAATACGTCTCCCTGTGCTCAGCTCAGCCTCTGACTGGTATTTTTTCTGACATCGTTTCAATTTGTGCCATCATGAGCAAATTTGTGTAATTGAGGCTTTGCTTCAACTCTATTTGTTGTCTTCCTGCATCCTACATTATACTTTGCATTCAGTCAGGGAGAATGTTCGGATTATTCGTATATTCCAAGCTTAGAGGAATGATCCCTTTAAAGTTGAGTTACATGGCATCAGAACAGTTTCCTCTTTACATGTTGAGTCTCTTGACTCATTATGAACTATGAACAGGAAAAGTAACAGTATGACTGTGTCACAGAGTCCCCTCCCCCAACCCTCACTTCGTCTCCTCGCCTGACAAGGCCTGTGTCTGTATAACAGAGCTTTCCTACTTGGCTGCTTTTTCTTTTATCCATTCCTCTGGTTTCCCTCTTCTTTTCTTCTGCTATATCTTGGAACCATATCAGAGTGTTTCCACTCACTTTCATGTTTCACACAGAAATCGATGAAAAGCTATCAGTCTGTGATGCAACAAAGTGAACAGTCATGGTGGCTTTAGAACTGCTCTAAAGAAGGAATTAGTGATTTAAGAGGAGTGACTTTCAGAATATGATCTTCCACCTCATGAAAAATGGGATTAGTGTGTGTCCTGCTAAGCACTGGTACAGCGCTTAGAAAGACGGTCCTCTTGAAGTGTCTTTGAGCAGGACATTGAAGGGCTCACTTTGAAAGAAGCTCTAGATCAAAGTTTGATGTCTCAACTTCACTGTGTGTTGGAGTTTTGAATTTGCTGCCACAGGTCTGAGATAACAAAGAAACACCTAAAATAGGAAAAATGTCAAGAATTTATGACTCTGTCGAATAATATCTGCAGAATAATCTAACCACTATCAGGATGACTGATCAAAATGTTATTTGAAGAGGCATTTCTTCCCATTATACAATATCCGGATAATGTTCTGGTTGAAGAACACAGACATGATTGACGACAACCTGGCCAACATGGTAAATAGGTGACTGGATTTTTTTTTTGTATTATTGTATGCATTGTGTGGAAAATGTGGATCTAAGGATTCACCTTCCATTGGCCTCACTACTTGTCTGCATATTTTCCATACATGTTTTTTAAGCTGTATGTAATTTCTGTTGTGGTTATATCTGAATCTCTAAACTCTTATTTTACATTCCCAGATGCTTGTAACTCAACTACATGTACAGTACATCAGTTATGACTGTATATGTGTGGGTGAGTGAGACACCCTGACAATCCATCTAAAAAATATCAACTGACAAAAACAAACCCACTGAATAGATGAATGTCCATTTGTAAATGTAGGTCAGGAGAAGGTTGTGTTGTTTTCTTTTCTATGCATTTTGGTTTTTCATTGTACACTAGGTTGCTTGAGGAAATATTTTTTGTGGTTAAGGGTTGTTTTTTTTCTTGCTGTTTCCTTAGACAATCAGTTCTGACATGACTCAATGTATGAAAGTTGGGTAGGTGTGATGTGGGTGAGGAATTATTTGACACAATACAAAGAGAAGTGTCGATGCATTGATCTTACAACCTTTAAACAATGTGGAATGAGGTTAATTCAGGAGAGAAAAATGTATCTGAACATCCAAAATAAACGCAGCTGATAATATTTAAAAACCTCAAGTTAAATGTAATCCATTTAATGAGCTGTTTTTTTTGTAAGTGCAACTTCAGTCTATCAGTAAAACAAGGAGTTTATTTCACAGTTTCAGTGTACAGAATCAATGCAGGAAATGTGTTTTTATTCAGAGATTTTTTCAAACTGTGACCTTTCCCCTATGGCAAGCAAGTGTTTTAGTTGCTTTATAGATGTTAAATCCAGTCTACATAGGATGTTTTTCAGCTGCCCATCTTGCATACATCTGATGTTATAGAACTACATTCTTCTATTTAAGACAATACAGCTTCTGTGCACAGTCTGTGTGAACAGAGTGTGGCAGAAATTTGGCTTTATTAATGACTCTAACTTGTACTGTTTTTTGATGGTGCATAAAATGAAACGAATTAGCAACTTGATACATACTATTTTACATTGGTAATTTTTAGGTGCATTCTTCTGACTGTCACTGACTGAACGAATATCTGGCTCAAATGAAGATATGTACTCAAGGGAAGTATGTTCCTGATGAAGAAGTATTTTGATTAAAACATCAACTCAAATGTCACATTAAGTGTTGAAACTTTGTGCTGTTGTTGTTGTCCTCATATTGACATAAACCTGACAATATAACTTCTGTGTTTGTTGATGATCGGTCTCTTGAAGATGGGTAAGGTTTAACGTTAGAACCATTTGAGCTTTCTCATGTTGACTGTTGCAAACTCAACATTATGTTGAGCAGTGATCAGGTCATTGATTAAAATGTGTTGAGACACAATCTAATTATCTTATCTTATTGTGCGGTTCTGATTTAGCAGATGTGCTGATTTTGATTAGGATGGTGTGTTTAATACTGTCAGAGGCAGGCATGTTTGCAGACGGCTGTAGGTGGGAGGGGTTGGGAGACAAGTGCCAGGTGAGGTTATTGGTACTGCCAACATGTGTTCACTATTCCCTACTGGAGCACACAATGACATCAGCAGATGACCTCAGATATTCCTGGAGATGTTCAAGGTGAAGGGGGGGGGGGGGTCTGTAGGTCATTGCTCCGGGGGGGGGGGGGGGGGGGTCTGTAGGTCATTGCTCCGGACCATGACTGTTATCAGAGCCCTGTACAACAGAGGCACTGAACTGAGACAATTTACCATGGGAGAAAAAGTGCTTGTATCCTTCTCAACCTGCAACTCCAACCTATTTGTCAAGTGGCATGGCGCTTTTATGATGTATGTGTGTGTGTGATTAAAATAATAGAGCATGACACTCAGCAGGTCAGCTGTTTTCTGGGCTAAAAAGGAATCACATGGCAGGGAGCTTTCTTAAAACACCTCCTCTGTTTTTCTTCGATTTATTTAATTGGGGTAGTTGGGTGCAGACACAGTCTTCAAGGGGATGACTGCACTTACAGAAACATAGAGGAACATGTAAGGATGCAACACTGCCCCCTAGAGACATATAGTGATCTGCATGGTACCTCCCATGGCCCCCATTTCCACTGTAGGGTTAAGACAGAGGATGTTGCACCCTGTGCAGATTGTTAAGATCTATGAGGCAAAGTGTGATTTGTGAATATGGCCAGTACATTTTTAATTGATTGAATTTCAAGGCATACACATATCTCTTTTTTAACCAGTGTATGCCTCAGACTAGAAGATTCTGCAGCCCAAATAAATATTTACTGGATGTGGAAATGAGAGGAACATGGTTTTTTCAAATTTGGGATGCTCAAGTGAAGGATGTGAGTGTGAACGTGACTCACAGAGCCATTTAAGCAGTTGTTTCATTACTCACGATATGGTTTGTTCTTTCCTTGAGATAACATTTTTAACCGATTTGGGTATTGTTTAATCTCTATGGAACATTTTACAGTATATATTATGCGTGTGGTGTATTGTATATTACTTAATAATGTCATAATGTTTATCATCAGCCTATTGTCCTAATGTTCTGCACGCAGAGGTAGTTTTAGTTTCTCAAATTACACTTAATTGTTCTATGTATACAGTGTCAGTGAGGTAAGTGAGCCTTTATTTAGATCACAACCTGTAACACACACACACACAAACACAGTGGAACATAGTTTCCACCCAAGGTGCACAATACTTTCTGTTTTCTGTCTATCATCTGCAGTCCACCCACGGGGGGACTTTACAACATAAAACCGGCACAGTGAGACCATGACCCACCACCCCCGTGGGTGGGCGACAGTTCCTTTGGGGGCCACAGGAGGGCACACTGTTCATCATCATATACACTGCTTCACGTACTACACAATGGATCACATCATTCAACGTATGATTGCATAAAGAAATAAATGATAGCTAAATAAACCCTATTTCTGCTCCACTCTCCAACTTCGATGTCTTTTCTCTGTCTTTGTTTGTTTCCCGTGGCCCGCCACCTATGTCTGCAATATTGCTGAGCTCTGTTAATATCTTTGAATGACTGTAGATCACGTACTACACAATGGATCACATCATTCAACGTATGGTTGCATAAAGAAATAAATGATAGCTAAATAAACCCTATTTCTGCTCCACTCTCCAACTTCGATGTCTTTTCTCTGTCTTTGTTTGTTTCCCGTGGCCCGCCACCTATGTCTGCAATATTGCTGAGCTCTGTTAATATCTTTGAATGACTGTAGATAACTCATCGACGAACCAAGTCTGTTCTCTTCCAAAGCATATTCAAATCAGACTAACAGAAGTTTCCGTGCTAAAAAAAAGGGCTGTTGCACCCAATTCCGCTCCTCTGTCCGTCTCATCTGCCAGAAAGAGCTTTCTCTCTATCTCTCTCTCTCTCTCACACACACACACACAGAGACACACTCACTCGGTAAAGCTCGTCACTTACCGATGATCATATTCCGGAATCGAAACCAAATATGGAGCATGGGGCTGTTCCCCTGTTTACCGGATTCGACCTTGTATGGGTTAAGAAGCCCGACCGGAATTCCTCTTTTGATACCACAGCGCGATTAAATGGAAGATAGTCCGAGAATACGTATCATAAAATGAATGGCACTGAAAACGAGGGCTGATGTTTTTTTTCTCATTTGTTTATTGATGTATTTATTGAGCTTTTTGCTCTTATTCAGCTCTGAGTGGAAAGGTTTATCGCTCACTTAACTCTCCCAGTGTAGCGGGTTCTCCATTGACAAGTGATTCCCTTCGAACGCGTCACGGAGCCTCTCGGCCAATCAGTGCAAGCAGCGCCTTTCCTCTCTCCGCTTCTCATCACCCCTCCCACTCCATATTTGGGTAATGACGTGGCGGCCGCATTCAAAAGGTCCCCCATATATACATACTACTGACAGGGCCCGCGTTCCCAACGAGTCACTTTTCACGGCGTTAACTTTATTGGCCGGAGCGCAAGAAGCGCGCGCGCACACGGAGCTCAGCCTCTCACGCTCGGTGATAAAGACAGGGACATGCAGCGGTGACCCGCGTGGGGCTGGTTTGCACACAGTTGTTTGGTACGAGCTCGTAGAGAAAAGAAGAGAACGACAAGTGAGACGCGAGCAGCACACGCATCCTTTGACCACACGATGACGGCCAAAACTCTGGAGAGCGTGCCGATGAACCTGGGGGGATTCGTGCATCCCGGAGCCGAGAGCGTGTACTCGGTGGATGATATCGCCACCGGCTTGCCGACCTCCGTGGCAATCTTTCCCAACGCAGATTTGGGAGCGCATTACGACCATATTAATGCAGGTAAGACAAACAAGTGCAAGTACCAAGTCCCTTAACAGACCGTAGTAGTTAAATAACACACATGTTTGTTACGCTATCTGTCGTAGTAAAATATAGATCATTTTTAGAGTAGATTAGAGTCCGTGCCTAAAACAACCAGAGACGTACAAGCGCTCCCGCTCCCGTTCCCACTTGTGAACAAGAACATGAGTCCTATTTGATCAATAATGATTTTTTTCTTTTCCTTTTCAGATGGCGTAATGAGCGCGGACATGAGTGCCGAAAAGCGCTCCCTGGACCTTTCCTCATACTCTGGCGGCTTCTCTCAGCCCGCGCCCCATCGCCACCAGACCTTCACTTACATGGGCAAGTTCTCCATCGACTCCCAGTATCCAGGAAACTGGAACCCCGAGGGAGTCATCAACATCGTCTCGGGCATCTTCAACGTGGCCCAGCCGCCTCCTCCTCCCTCCTCCTCAGCTTCCTCCTCTCCGGCTTCCTCTGGATCTCCCAATCATTTCTCCAGCGGTAATTTGAGTTGCACCATGGCGGCTCCGCACCAGGCTGAGATGGACCACCACCACCTATATTCACCACCACCACCGTACTCCTCTTCTGGCTGTGGGGAGATGTACCAAGACCCTTCGGCTTTTTTGTCCACTTCCTCCTGTCCCATCTCGTCCTATCCACCGCCCTCATACTCTTCACCCAAGCAGCCCATGAACTCAGACGCACCGGGCCTTTTCCCCATCATTCCCGATTACTCAGGCTTCTTCCAACCGGCTTGCCAGCGGGACATGCACACCGCAGGTATCCCAGATCGCAAGCCGTTCGGCGCATGTCCACTTGACTCGTTCCGCGTGCCCCCACCCTTGACCCCACTGAACACTATCAGGAACTTTACGCTGGGGGGTCCGGGGGGTGGTGGCCCCGAGTGTGTGCCGGCGAGGCTCCCCTCTGCCTACAGTCCACAGAACCTGCCCCTCAGACCGATCCTGCGGCCCCGAAAGTACCCGAACCGACCCAGCAAGACGCCTATCCATGAGCGACCGTACCCTTGTCCCGCGGAGGGCTGTGACAGGCGCTTCTCTCGCTCTGACGAACTGACCAGACACATCCGCATCCACACTGGACACAAGCCGTTTCAGTGTCGGATATGTATGCGTAACTTCAGTCGCAGCGACCACCTCACCACGCACATTCGCACGCACACGGGAGAAAAGCCCTTCGCCTGCGACTTCTGCGGGCGTAAATTCGCCCGGAGCGATGAAAGGAAGAGACACACTAAAATCCACCTAAGGCAGAAGGAGAGGAAGTCTTCCACTGTCTCTTCGTCGTCCTCTTCCTCATCCGCCAGCTCCGGACTGGAGCGGAGCTCAGGCGGAATCAGCGCAGCCAACGGGATCTGTCCATAATTCAAAACACCATGGCCGCGTGACGCACACTAACATCCCAAAAGAAACAACAATCAGATAATTATTATGAAACTGAACTAAACATAGGAACACCAGGTTTGGAATAACAACTCCTGCTGTGGACTCGTGCGTAATTACGCACAGCCTCCCGTTCCTGCTCCAAAAGAGACATAGTGACTGACACGAACGCACTTTGCTTGCACAGTCTACTGAACATTAAAGTAAATGTAGCCATTAATTCAAGGACGTACCAGCGCTTTTGTTATGAAAGGGGATTTTTTTTAATCACCTAACTTACTGATCGCAAAAGGCAGCGCGTTTAAATGTGAAATAACCGCAATAATGTTTGAAATGAAGGAGAAAGTTTTAAGTTATTCGATTGACAAAATGCTCATCCTAACCTGTTTATTAATGGCTGTATCTCCCCTTTAGTGCCTTGTTGCGTGTCTTTTTTTGTACGTTAATTCAAGGACGCTTCTAACGCATTGTGTTGTTGTCTTTAATATGTACAGCTGAGACGTTCTATTTTTGTACACATTTCGTGTAACTCCAAGTGTTAAGTCGTTGTGGTTCACGTGTAAAAAACAATGTTGGAATGTAAATACTTTGAACTAATACCGACTTTACATTATTGTTGTGATGTGTGTTTTGAGACTTATTAAATATATGAGGATGCTAAACACAGCCGGTGTCCGTTTGGTCCCTCTCAGTTTTGAGTGGTGAATTATATTATTTGATCGGCATTTAGTCTTCACAGACTTTTGAGGTTGTTGATTTTGGAAATGCATGGGGTAAATCCCTCGATGAGTCAGACACGGCAGGTCTGACTCAAATTTCACCCACTCACCTTTTATTTAGTTTAAAGGTCGCAAATAGCTTTTTGAAGGGCGAGAGCCTCAGTAGAGCATGCGCGGGGGTTGTCTCAGTAAACACGAAATTAAACAATAGTTTATATGTCCAGTTAAAGTTCACGCCGTAAAGATTCTCGCAGTTCCCAAGCCTTCCTCGGTCGCTCCAAATTAAACTGTGGGAAATAAGTACCGAATCCTTAAACGATGTATTTATTAATTCACTTTTACACTATTACACTGGGTCTAAAAGGGTGGAATCGGTCCATAAAAATATATATATATATATTCCTCACTGATTTACCACCGTTAACTCCTTGAAGGATGCTGTACAGCAAAAAAAACTAAAACAACAAAAATAATTACACCCCGAATTACACATCATTTTCTGCTTTGACATTGCATTTGGTCTTACATTTAAATACTGCATCTCTTATTAAAGCCAAAATCTGGTTATTTTCCTGTGTTGCAACCAAATCATTTGCAGTAATGTGCTTTACCTCGGCTCCTTGCGCACCATTATGCGGTAGATAAGTGCGAGTGGTATTTGTGGATTACAGTGACTTATTCCCTGATATTGTAGGAGATTTCATCATACAAAGTGTAACTTAATAATACACAAAGTGAACATGCTAATTCATAATTGTATGGCAATATACTTTTTTTTATCTAGGTTTTAATTCATTAAATTTAGTGACAGTAGATACAGTGTTCATAGTTAAATCTTTACAATCTCTTGCACCCCTGGATTTGGACAGTTTGTTTCATTCTTCACATCTGCCCTCTAAAATATTAGTCATACTGGACAGGAAGTCCAGGAAAGTCTGTGAACAGACATCTTCAGGTCTCCCCACATTCTAGGCTTTGTCCACTTAGACACAAATTCTAAAACTGAAAACACTGGAAAAGATGGAGACTTGTCCTGAAGACACCAAGGGACACTCATAGACTTTCAGTCATTTTTGAAGTGAAATGGGAATCGCCGCCTTACTTTCAAATCTAAAGGGTCATTATTGTGTGAATTTGTTCTCCTTTCCCATACAGTGTTCCGTCATAATGCAAGGATCGCAAGGTCATAGCAGTTATAGCTGTTCCATACCTTCATCAGAAACCCCAGTCTGGTTTAAAAATCTAGAGCTGCATTTTTAAATTGATTGTGGTGTGATGCACATATAAAAAAACAACAACATAATATTGAAATGCTGGTTACCTTTATCAATTTCTGATTGAGATAGCTTGAAAATGTCCAAAAACCTGTCTCTGCAGTGGCTACACACAGATTAAACACACAGTAATCTAATTGTTTGATTCTGGAGTAGACACAAAACATGGACATTTTCCAGGGATCCGACATTATCTTCTGAGTGGCCGTGGTCAAGCCTGCAGTAATCTGTAACATCTTTATTCTTCTGACGCCAACTTGACCACAATGACAAAAGAGGAATCGTGAACAAAGACACCAGTGTTTTCCTCACCCTCTGTCCTCACTCATAGATCTATAGGATGCATTTGTTTTATGCTTCTTTATGGTTAGTGTGAATCACTGCACCTGAACCAGTTAGGGTGTTGTACCTGCCTGATGCGAAATCAAGAGACATTTCCGAATAAACATTCAGAGCAATGAGAAATATTCAGTCACTCACATCTGATATCTTTGGTAGTGGCCGATAACGAATGGCTTTTCTTGTTCGAGCTGCACCACAAGTATTCCCCGTACTGATATACTGGCCTGATACACTTCATACTGGAAATAGAGGATAATCGCAACGAGCCACAGTCGCTGACCAGACAGATGCAGTCACTGTGTCCATACCATCTTCTGAAGCTTTCTCTGTCTGAATGTCACTCTGTATGCTGTTCATAGTCGTACTGAAAGGTGAATTTTCTCATTTGAAGCATTCAGTTGGGTTGGACTGGGAACTTTCAGATATATATGATATATTAACAGGTAGGTTATGTGCTAAATGTGCCTATTTCGATAAATTCTATGGACTACAATAAAAAAGTGAAGCACACCTATGACAAGTGACAAGAGACAGCATAAAAGTAAATACTTCATTAGTATTTCAATCAACTTTATTGTTCCACAAATATTCATCCTCCGAGTAAGGGGATTGTTGATAAACTGGCACATACAACCATTTGGAGTCGATATAAAAACACATTTTTGCAACACACAGATAGGAAAGATGCAGTTGCATGTATCTACACTTGAAAGGCAGTGAACAAAGGACAGTGTGTGTTTCTCTAATCCATAGACGTGTTAATATTCCCGAACACAGTTTCCTTTTATGAAATGTCAACCTATACGTTCTACACTGTGTTAGAAGTTTTCACTGTCTCTAATGTGATGCATCACAAGTCATACCACTGGATAAAATTACATTGGTTGAAATGAAAATATAATACAATGCCAGCGATGTGGAATGAGATGAACATTATTTTTCCCCTTATCAGTCCAGACCAATGCAGGAACAACATCATCTGGAATAAGTTAAACACATAAACACATAAAATAAACCTAAACTATATATAAGGTACTGTGTGCACTTTGTTAGGAGAAATTAGTGGGTCCAATAAAAATAGCACTATTTAGAAGTATACATTCAATATTCAGTTACAGGCTTTGGCATTAAGACACGGTGTGGGAGTCCAGTGGAAGGATGTCAGGCCGATAGCAATCATGTGTGCACAAGGTGAAATATAGTTTGTAATTTAATATTTGGAACGCAGGTTTTGCCAGGGTTTGTGGAAACAGGTCGAGTTGTCCCCATTCCCAACTGTTTCTGCTAGTTTCTGTTATGCTGTAACAACCTTGAGCAAGGCACTCCATCTCTTTCAGTTCCAGGTAGTGGGGACCGCAGTGTGGAAGGGGATGTCCTTGACGCATCACAACACCATGACGGCCACAGACAGGACTAATCCTTCAGATGGAGACTGTAGGTCCCGGGTAAGGCTCCCCACCACACCAGAAGTCCTCTGGCTGAGGGACTTCTAGCAGCCATGTCTCCTCTTCTTTCTCTGACTCCCCTCCCTGTTGGTCACCCTCGCTCTTTCCATGCGTTTCCCTCTCTGTCACAGTTTGCAGGATTTTGTAATAGTGACAGTCTCGGCCATTGTCTGGATTGTATGGCGGTGCCAAGATATCCAGGAAAGCAACCGGCCCCTCCACTGCTGCGATCTGGTGAAGGTTATCCCTCAGAGGTGTGAGGAGGCATGGACCGCTGTTCTCCGAGTACTCGGCCACCGATCGGAGGATGGAGCGCCAGAGGGAGGTTGTCTGCAGCGGGGCCAGCGGAGGGTCAAAATGAGGAGGGATGTAGTTGAGAGTCAAGTTATCCTCGAGTTTATCAAAGCAACGGACGCTCACCTTCCCATAGAGAACCTGAGCCAGAGACAGGAAATAGGAGGGAAGTACATACAATATCAATATACAGATCCTCAATGTGCCACTTTCTTACAATAGTTCACTTCATATAAAAACACTTTTGTCTGATTAAACCATGGGACGAACCATGTGCGTAGTTTACACATGCGATTTTTGCACATCCTATCTTTTAACTTATCAAAATAATACTGAATTTAAGACCCTCAAGACTCCGAGATAGAATGTGGTATTTTATCTTTTTGTTTTTTAAATGAACAGTCTTCCATTTTTATTTACCCTAAAAAAATATTTGGCAACATCATGAAACGCCATTAGAGTTACAGGATCACACAGATTTAAACATTTTAGAGATTCACGGTCACCCATGCCCTTGTCCAAATTATCCACTGACATGGGTGCTCTCAAGTGACAACCTTGAAAGGAATTATTGACTCTGATTACTCTGATCTTGAAAACATTCAACTTAATCTCAGAAATATAATTTAAGGTGCTGAAACGGTAATTTTTTTGTTATTATTACTTAGGGTTAGGATGATCATGTAGTCTATAAGAAAGTTACAGTCTGGCTCAGAATGCTGTGGCCTCATTGCTCAAGAAAAAGCACTGACTAACCTAGGCTTAAAAAAAAGTGAGGTAGATAGGCGTGAGGTTTTTGATGTAATGCATAACTTAAGACCACTCCTACTGAACTCTGTGCTTTATGCAGGGGCCCCTGTCACACATCTTACCGTGATGTCAAGTGTGGATGTTGCGGAAAACTTTGTTTTTTTGTAGTGATGTGATGGATCACAAAGCTACAGAACTTACTCTACTTACGTGTTGGTATATTCCCACCTTGGGTCTCCAAATAATACAATTAATAAAAAAGGAACTGGCATGCAAAGATGCCAGGACTCCAGAGGTATGCAAGGACAGACTAAGGATTATGGTGTCCTCTTGTGTTTGTAGTACGCTGAATACAGCACCCCCCCTGCCCCTCAACACACACACACACATACAGTACACGTGCGCGCACATACACACTATTTCTAAAAACACAAAGTTAATCAAAAATGTTGCCTTCGTTTAGAGCAAAGTTGAACTGCTCAGAGGAGAAGCTAAACCTAGAACCTGAGGTGAAGCGGTTTTAACGACACTTGTTGATCAGACAATTGGACTTTTTAGAGGTGAGGTGTGAAGAAGACCTTGAGCATGCCGTTCATGTCCGGGTGGTCGTGCAGCGGTATGGAGGCGCCGCTCCTCAGCAGGAACACCCCCATGCTGAAGACCTCTGTCTCGCAGATGTGCATGTAGGTGACCGGGGGGCCCTGGAGCTCCGCCGCCCCCGCGCTCGGCTTGCTTTTCCGGGGAGTAATTTTCAGGTCGGCAGCCCTGACTGTGGTCACCAGGGAGATAAGTTCATCCTGGTTGTCCGCGGGGTTGGCCGAAGACTTCAAGCCTTTAAAGGTGATATAGGCCTGTCGGGCTATCTTCTGAATAAGAGGAGTTTTGCTGTCCCGCGGCATTTTGGCTGCGGCAAAAATACAACAACTAACGGTTGTCAGTGTTTCACAGGGGCTGTTCCGGCGCAAATACAACCTCGGTACAAACGCCTGCGATTCATCCAGTGTCACCAGGTCACCGCCGAGGCAGTTTGGTCGATGCTCAAAGCAGACAGGCGTGTGTCCATGGTAACAATAAAACGTATTCCATGATGATATTGACTAATTTCACTTCTGGACATCAGCCTTCCTGCGGTCATTTTCCACGGCCGTCCCCCGTGTCCGTGTTGACAGAGCATGCGCGCGAAACGGCAAGGGCGCTTGGGACGTGTAGTTTTGTCAGACATGTTGTTTTTCTTGGAAACTGTTATCTTAAATTGCTATTCCGTTTCACACTGAAAGAATTAAGCACACACATTTGAGTTATAGTCTAAAAGTAGAAAACGTGCCAACATACGCAACACGTGAAAATCTAAGGTAACCTACATTGAGGTGAGGACTACATTTCCCAAAGGCCCCGTGGAACCAAGAGAGTTGTAGGGGGGAAAGCCACATAGGCCACTGAACTCCCCGCAAGTTTGGTGTTGGGTTACATGTCTGCAGCTTATTGTCTGTGTGCTGAGGTTACATGAGTGAAATTTGGTTGGTTGTAAACTTAGTCAATTCCGTGCTGCAAAAGGATATGAACTGAGTAAAATGACGAGGAAATAACTAAGTCTGTTTTATTGTAACTTCTTATTTATCTTATTTTTACTTGCATATAAACAGCTGATTCGTTTCTAACCAGATAGAGTTTGTCCACATTATTATACAGACAAGAGGGAATTTTAATGACATTGGCTGAAATCAATTTACATACAGCAATTACATGGGCAGATATAATCATATGCAATTGTTAAAAAGCCAGTGAGATAGCAGCATCAATGAAGCAGTTAAGTCCTCAATTCCCCTTATTCAAGACACCTGTTGGTAAAGTGAAGACTCAAACAATTAATAAGCAAGACAACACAATAACACAGCCTAACTAATTTCTACTATCTTTTATCTCTTTTTTTGACCAAATGAGACGAGTAGCTAGGCAACCATTTTTTTGACCATTCCCTTTTGATGCTTAACCTTAGCTCAAACTGATATGTGCCTATTCCCAAGATTTGGAGACACTGAGGTGTCCTCCCAAATGTATTATTCTGATTAAGAGTTTGCTTGGCTTGCCTTTGAAGACCCTGGATTGCTTGAGCTGCTATCTTCTTACATTCATTAAAGGGATTTCTCAGAAATGTACCTACACTGCACTCAGAATTCTACTGGATTTGATGTTCTAAATGCTAATGTTCCTTTAAAAAACATCAAACATTTTAGAGTTGAGCTGTAAAACTATAATAGTGGCTTCAGATTGTCATCGGTTAATGCTTGTTTATCTGTGTGCTCTTATATGCATTGCAGTCAAACTGTTCTCACAGTTATTTGTGGGTTTAGGATAGAGTACCTCCTTACACGGGTGTGTGTTTGGGTGAGTAATGTGTGTGTTGCATTATGTATGATTCATTCTGCATGATGAGTGAGGGAGACACAAAACAAGCAATATCCTCTTGAGAAATAATGAATCCAGTTCATTGTATCACGTACACACACAAACACAAGGAGACTGTGTTGCTTTGAGACCTTTCATTTAATTATTTATATTTTCCACTTATCAGAAAGTTGCTGGTTTGATTCCCAGCTCACCCAGTTGTGGTGTTGTCCAAGAGTCATTTGGCTGTTATGGTATATGTGAATGATAGACAGTGGTAAATATAACAGCTGTATGAATTTGTGCGGCAATAAGTGCATGTCAACCCACTCTTGATGCTCCTTCATTCACTGTTGTACTATTTAATGGGCCTAAAAGTGTATTGTTTGTAGTAAAATTGGTGGGAATATTGCTTATATATATAGAAAAGCAATATTTCCACCAAGTTGCACACAATAGACAACCATAGAAACAATATAACCACATACCATCTTGTGATCAAATCACACCATCCTTCACCAACATCACAGGACATTCTCTATTTTATGTCTGGTGTCAATCTTACTCATTCACTTATGTGGTTACACTAAGTGTAAATAAATCTGAATATATCCCATTTAAAAAGAACATGTAAAATGGGGAAGAGATAGCAGCAAGCCAACTCAGTAAAAAAAGTTATGCACTGTCCTAACGTTTGTAGAACTCTGCACACAAAGGGCATCACTCCATCCTAAGTTTGAATTGCATGAAACAATATAGCTTGAAATACAGAATTATCCGTTCCCTGAGGACAGAGATGAAAAAGCTTTGTTTCTCTCAGATCTTATTTGCATATGGTGCCGGTCCTCGGACATAAAGCCAACATTATTCCCAGCTGTTTAAAATGTGCATGACTGACATTGTGGAGAAGTCAAGCAAGCGTTATCATGCCATCCACAGAGCTACAGCCAAATATCTCTGAATGGAGCAAGTCAATCTAAGTCTGTCCCACACTCCGAATAAAAGTATACAAACACAGCGCAGCTACTGGTGTGCAAACACAAAGAGGAGAAAGCACAGGTGCAAATGCACAAACTACTTACGCACAAAAGTGTGACTTGAACAAGCATTCGCAAGTGCGCAAACACACTCACACACACAATTATTCACACACACATTCCTCTGTCCTGGAATTGGCATATTGAGACAATGAGACAATGATAACAGCTGCTTATGGATCACTTAATGCAACCAGTCAACATGGCCTTTGTGTTCAGTCAATACACAGCCTGTTCTCTGTCATCAGAGTTGTCATTATTTCACAATGTTTTCCACTGGATATGAGGAGTCCTTTATTTCTTGCCCCCTGTGGCCTTGTTGAATCAGGCCATCACTGTGAATGAAACCAACTCTTCTGTTGTCCGTCAAAGAATGCCAACAACTCAGGCCAAAGATGAAAATTCATTAGCTTGCCGGAAAAAATGTCTGCATAACTTGTGTGGAAGCAGCAGGAGACGATGCAATGCTAATGTTTGTTCTCTTTCATCAAAAAGCTGCTTTCTTCATACAGGTTTCGCAGGGATTGTGGAGATTCATCTGTGGACTGTGACCCGACACAACCAGTGTTGCCCAGAATCATGAGATGCCAAATGCCAATGTTTGTCCATTGTAGTCTAAAAGAGTCTAAAAGCCCAATTAACCCGTCATGTGAAGTAAAAACAATTAAAAAGAACAATAATGATATGAATAATCACAATAGCTTAACCTAAATATAATAAAAAGTAATAATTTCTGCCTCTTTTATTAATGCCTTATATCTATCACTTTGGAATATTTTCTTCAATCTTATTGATGGTTAAGGACAGAAAATGTTGCCACCTGTAAGCCATGTTAAACCCTATAAGGCAAATTGTGATTAGTGTATATGAGCTATACAAATACATTTGATTGATCTGTATTATTCTGTGTGACTGGCAAAGCCAAGGCATACAGTATACTCTCCACATGGCTTCTTCTTCTTCAGTCACATATTTTGGCATGCTACTTCTCCTGCAGCACAACAAACACATCAAAACGTGTGACCTGGTCCGGAATGGTGTGAGAAATTGCACAAGCGCTTGTCGCACAAATCACACAAAAGTGCGACTTTTTTCCTCATAGGAAATGCATTGGAACCCGCCGTGGACACTCCTTCTACAACGTACATTAGAAATGCACAAAAAGCACATAAAAAATTGCGGATTGTATAATTAACTTTGACAAGCGGTTGTTGCACAAATTGGACAAAACAGGCCCATTTTAAGTGAATGAACGCCTATAGGAATGGGTCATGAACAGTGAAAAATACTCAACTTTGAGGTCATATTGTCTTGCCATACTTTCACAAACAACAATCATTTAAAGGTTAAACAGCTGTGCAGATTCTCAAATGTATTGGCTTGATAGTGTTTTTTGATAGACGACACGGTTTTCCTGCAATCACAGTTAAAGCTGTGTGTGATATTCATGGCTTTTATGTGTCTACAATGGGTGTGTGTCTGCAGAATTCTCAGGACTTAGCGTGGAGCTAGGGTGGAGAGGGGATTTTCAAACTTCTGATTTTGTTTTTATTCTGCTTTAATTCCAAAAGTCCTCACTCAAGATACATACATTTAGGCTCAAAAAGAAGGAAAATGTGTCTTCTTCATCATGATATCTTCACTATATCCCAGGGAGTTACTCAGCTGGGTCATAAATGACTAATTGTTTCACAAACTCAAGAAACTCTTCCATCTGCTCCCGTTATAACCTATTTTTGAGACAGCTGTCCCATCTTTTTTAAACTGCTCAACACATGAATGTGTTAATCAGGATCTACTTGTACCTCAAATGAAGAATTCAACACATTTTACCAAAAGGTGAAAGCATTTCTGATTTGTTTCCAGCCTACTTCCCCCCGACACACACACACACACACACACACACATGCACAAGTCAGCAGTCATATCTCTCTCCAACTCTAACTCCCACAATGCATTATCCCCCAGGAAGATGCATGTTTTTAGCATTACTAAATCCTTAAAATAAGCACAGGAAAAAGCTTTCTTTTCAAAATAAAAGCCCCATAGAGTTGTTGAATCCTTACAGGATGTGCAGGAAGATGCATGTTTTTCAAAATATCTTCGCAGGGGGCCAGAGGCTTGAATTTCAAAACAAGGAGCAGCAATGCCCAACACTGCCCCAGTCACACAGTAAACATTTCTGGGCATGGGATTTTCTAGTTATATAGAATATTCTACTATATATTATGATTATTATTAAACTGAATATTACACCTATAACAGTATAAGAACATTGAGCTTTATAAAAGTAACAATAATAAGCTCCTAAATCAAACCACAAGTTGCAAACAGTTGCCATTTCTTATAGATTCAACAAAAGAATAAAGCTGAGTAAACAAGGGGAAACCAACAGTAGATCTAGGACAAAACTCTTGCATGGAGAGAAAATAGTGCAGGGGTAAAACCTCAGAAGACAAACAATATGTGACATAGTAGATACAATAATAGACACACACACACATGTGCACACTCATGCGCGCGCACACACACACGCGCAACACAGGCACGTGCAGACCACCATTGGGTTCCCTGTGTCTTTTATGGTTGGGCGGCAGACCCTGACCGCCCAACTGAGATACCTGGATTAGGAGTGATGACAGGTAATACTGAACACACATACACACGTTTAACTCAAGTGATACACACACAATCAAACAAAAAGTTTGTTGTTGAGACTTTTTTTTTTAAACGAACTAATACTTTATTCAGAACTATTTATTATTTTTCTAAGAAGATCGGTTGTTTTTTGGCCTCATTGGAAACACTCCTGAGGGTTTCTTCACATCTAATAGTGACAATAAAAGCAACTGCATCTCTATCACTCAGGGCTAAGAGGTACATGAGTAAAGTGTAAAACAATGGGGCGGAACCAGGCCATTTGTCACTACTGTTGCTGCTTTGATGGAAACTATTACCTTTGTATGAGCTGTCTTACTCCTGTGTGTCTTACTGTGGTGTGTGCTGTTAACCTGCCTTGTTGGGTTAGATTGAGCAGGGTTCCTGAATAGTTAGAGACGCTCAGCACTCAGTTTAAAATAGACTTAATTGAATGCTGTACAATGCCTTTCTCTTTTTGTGTAAAACTCCATAAGATCAAGTAGAGCGTGTCATACACCAAATGCTTGCTGAAATGTTCTAGTAGTGTATAAGTGCTAAACTGATGTATTTGAATGGATAAATGGCAAATGGTAGTTTAAACAACTTTGAGGGATCTTTCAAAACTAGAAAAGTTCCAAACGGAGACAGACCATTTACCATAGAAGACAACATTCTGATGATTATCTTATTATTTTTATTTTTATTATTTCTTTTTTTGCACCAAAACACCACAGAGAATTCCTTGTTATGCAATGAATTGGCATTAAAGGCAATTCTGATCAGCTGAACTGCTGGTGACTTCATGCTAAACCAATTTCTTTTGATTTGCCTGTTTAATCATTGCAAGATCACTTCAAGAAATAAGCCAAGTTTACCTTTTATTGCCAGACGAGCCAGCATTGTATCACTGACAGCCTCTGTCTTAGCACCCCTGCTGCTCTGCCAGGTCGGCCTCATTCACATGAATGAGAGGGTTGCGTTCTTGCATGCATCAGAAGGGGAGCTCTCTGTCCCTTTTGAACAGAGAACCTGCTTTATTGCAGTTAAGAAGATAGCTTGTTTTGATTCTTCTTCCAAAAAAGCTGGCATGTTGCCACCCTAGTATGTGATTTCTGATAGCGTGCAGGCATTCCAGAGTCAGAGACATGACATGTGTAACACAGAAACATTTTTTAACAGAGAGACGTCAGGCTGTGTGATCTCCACCTCTGGCGTGAATGCCGACTCATAAGGCTCAGCCCGTTCTATGTGACTACATTGAATGCAAAAGTACGTTGAAATAAAATCTGCGAAATGTCTGCCTTGAACAAAGCGTGTGAAAGGGACATTTTGGTAGTTCATTATCAGCAGAGAACGGGGGAGGGCTGTTTGGTGCTACTGTAGTGAGTGTAGCAGAACTCCCCACTGCTATGCTAATGTTCTACAGACCAACTTTCTCTCTCTCGCACCGTAAAGATCAACATCAATCCGTTCCCCTGCAAGATATATGATACACCATCTGCAAGATTCACTTATAGACTTATATATACTGTTTTTAGTACACTCCGACTACATTCGCCCCCTTTGACCTCCTTAATATTTTCAGCGACACAATTTGAACACTGTTAATTGGAAAAGCTTCAGATTGGATTGAAAGGTTGAGTCCAATCACACTTTATTACTATCCGTCTCAAAAAAGCGAGGGAGCCCTGAACAAGGTGTTTTTCATATCAGGGTTACTCAAATAAAAATGTTCAATAATAGATGCAACTGTGTTATTAGGGAAGAATGTGTATTCAATATTTGGAGTTGTTTCTAGTTGTAATGTGAGTTTTTTGAGATAAGTTTAGCTCATTGTGCATAATCCTCAAACGCACGGATGTGTTTTTTTTCACTTTTGGTTATCCCCCTATCTGACAGTGACAGGGAGGATATCTTACTTTGGAAAATCATCTGAAAACAATACTCATCTAGAGTGCTGTTTGCCATTAAGAGGCCAGGAGTGGAGGGCTGGTGCTTGCGGGGCTGGAGGAGGGGGTTGGAGTGTATGTGAGTGTGTCTCTCAGTGGCAGGAAGGATCCACCTCCTACCCCCTTCTTCTCCCACCCCCCATCCAGGCCCTTTGTTTCCTGATGATGTATGAGACAGCATCTCCCTTGGAGTACCACAGGAACACGACAGCGGCGCAACAACACTGTACCATAATGGAGACTGATGGGACGGCTCCTGCTCTCTTCACTTTGTCCACTACTAAGATTGAGTTGGCGTGGCACTCCAGGCTCCGACAGGGCCCTCGTAAGAGATGAGTTGGCCCAACGGCGGCTCACGTCTGTCCGTCGCACCGGGTCCCGCCATGTCCTGACAGGTGGATGGATGGATGGATGGGGGACCTGCACAGGTCTTTGCTGGTTGATGGGGGAGAGATGAGGGGGATCCATGGTCCTCTGGTTCCTGTCAGACATTCCTGAGATGACTGAGCTCATTATTGCACATCCTTCTGTGGTGGGCACGAACTTTTGGATGTTCAAATATGCGCCACAAATTTCATCATGTTGGTGCTGGAGGAAAAAGCTGTGTGATTCCTTGGGATTTATTCTCAAGTGACCATGAATCTCTATAGATTGCATTTTGGATTTATTTTTGTTGTATGGCAGGAAGCAAAATGGTCAACCAATGACCTGACCAACATTGTCACAAACACTAAGAGATTTTATTGCAACGTGTGAACGTGTGTGTGTGTTTATGCTGTATATGAATCATGAGATCAGAGAGGAAATAAATACTAAAATGGTTCAGAGACTGAGGCTCATTTAGTAGATAATACTGTGTGATATCAGAATAAAATTCACACTACACAAACAATCACAAACAACAATCCAACTCTTGTTGTGGCGATGATGGAACGAGCTCTTCATTAAAGTCAGGGCAGCACAATCCCTGAAGATCTGTGTAGGATCAAAACCAGCTTTTCTAGACTCTATCTGAATGATTGCAAGTGCATGTGGCCATACTTGGAATCAACTACCTTCGACAAAGGTGTACATTCAATATAACATTTTTATAAAAGGTTTTAAGTTGTTTGTGTTTGAAGGAGTTGGTATGCCTCAAATAAAGTGCTGTTTCGATCAATTGTTCATCTGATATTTTTGGTACTTCCCAACATTGGGACACAGTAATTACACTTTGTACACATTTCCTTGAAACTGCTGGTTGAAACAGCTGAAATATAGAAAGACCTCTCTTACAATTTGCCTTATACAACTTGCAGTACTCCACTGTCTTTATTGTCCAGTCATTTTACTTTTGGTTTGAGGTACATAAACACTGGCTATCATTTACTGTAGCTTCCAAACATATAAAATATCAGTTTAGTTAGTGCTATAAACAGCAGTAGTGCGTGAGCGTGCGTATGTGTGTGTTGTGTGTGTGTGTGTCATGAAGGTGAAAGTGAAAGCAACTAAACAAGACCAGTGTGGTAAAGTGCAGTGCAGGGTAGCTTAATGGCGCTTGCGGAAGACTAATCTTTCACGCTGGCAAAAATAAATGAATCTGCCTCTAAGCAGGCCTGGTGCCGCTCTTCCAGAGACAAAAATCCCTCTCTCTCCCCTCTCATATATATATTAAGAGCCCGCTTTCCCTATTCAGATTGGCCAATCAGGACACCTTTCTGAAACGAGAGTCCACATGTTAACAAACGAAAATCCAAATACTTTTTTCTTTTTATACAATGTTTGACCCTAATTTATACAGGTATTTTGTTAAACTAAATATTCAGCATTAAAAAAAAACTAATTATCAATCTTCTAATATTTATCTTAATCAGCTACCATTAAAACCAAATGTCATCTAATCAATCCCACCTGAGCCCCGCCTTCTCTCAAACCAAATATATGGAGTAGTGTAGAGGTGTGCTTCCTCTGGCACAAACTGGCACAAAATGGCTTCCCCTGGACTGCAGGAGGATCGACATAGGTTAAGATGGTATTATCAACACAGAGTATACATTTGTTTCACTAAACTAAACTTGAATGCATAATATGTACATTTACCATAAGACATTAAATTTGAAGTTGAAATTGTTAAAACGCAAAATAAATTATCATTTTCTACCCGGCAATGTGTAGCGAACATTTCAGTGAGGTAGTTGATGCTTTATCACAACCAGCTCATAGGTCACAGATGATTGACAAGACAGTGCTCGGAGGATGAGTGCAGGTGATTGCGTGTGTAAGTACAGGGTTTGAAAGACATACTGCTAAACATAGTCTCCAAATTCCACAAATTTATGACATGTATGCATTGATCAGATGTGTCAGGGAGCAATACAGGCAATGAGGTTGTTTAGCTAAATAGAAACAGTGGTGTAGTGGGGAGCAAAGCACTGTAAATGACTAGTGTAGCTCAGTGATGCACTCATTCCTCCCAGCGAGTAGGTTCTGGGTTCAGGGCCTTTCTGTGTGGAGTTTGCATGGTGTGCGTGGGCTCTGCAGTTAAGTGTGAGATGGAATGGTGTCTCTACATGTCAACCCTGAGATAAACTGGTGACTGTCCAAGGATGTACCCCTTCATCGCATTGTGACAGCGGGGATTGGCTCGAGAAAATTTGGAAAATTAAAAAACAAACACCTTTTTATTTTCCCTTAATAATAGGCATCAAACACCAATATGGAAACTCCACTTAGATTATTTTAAACTGTTTCCTTCATACACAGTGTGAAAGCGCCAAATTAAACCAGACATATGAACCTCAGTTTGTTATAAGACTGTAACTATAGTGCTTTATTCATTAATCACAAGATGCCTCTGAACAGAATGCAGTCAGCCATTAAACAATGTATTAATGTAATATCTAGAAATGTTGGTAATTTAGTTTGCCGCAAAGCAGGCACTTTGGATAGAGTGAAAAGTTTCAACAGCTATTTCGTGAACAGGAATTGAGTTTTGATACAAGCATACATCCAACAGAGATTTTATCTTTAGTATGATTTCCTAAAACTTTGCCAATCCTCTGAAATTCCATTTAACTCTATCAGAGTTATTTTGATTTGTGACCAAATACCTAATGATGTCTACCAGCCTCAGCAATTCAGTACAGCAAATTCAAATGCTAAAATAAATTAACCATGGTATAGCTTTATATATGGTATAGATTTTATTAATCTATACTGCCCTAGTAAACAAGTTAAGCTGGGAAATGTACTTTGTTAACTTTAGAAACTCAAAAAAACAGGAGCAAACTGACCCAGTAGTTTCCCTTACCCTAATGGTTAAGAATCTCTTGATAGTTCATATATTTGAAAACAACATACACTGCCGTTGTAATATGCTAATTAGGCAAGTTGATTTTTGTTGCTCTGCGCTATTTACTTGTCCATTTCATGGTGGTTCACCCACACTGAGTGTTGCCGTTTATTGTATTTACTGTTCAAATGGCAATCGCCAGAGTTGGTGATGTGGAAATATTGGCTATGGATTTGCTGTAGTCCCATTCATCTTTCTCTCTTCTGCTTTGCTCTCACTCTGTGATAACATCAGGTCATCTCTACTAAATGACGGATCATTCTACCACAAACACCACAACACTGAAATGGACCAATTCATCAGCTCAATATACTGTGTGTTTTTGTAGGTGGGTGGCGGTGAAACTGTGAAAAACTGTTTAAACTTCCCCACCCACCAGCTATCCCCATGCAGTGTGTACCTTACTTAGAAACCGGCAGTCCTTATAATGAAAAAAAATAATGAATTTCATTAAATACCCGCATTAGATAAGCATTTAAGCTTATTGCATTTACAGAATGTATGTCAAAGGCATAGACCTGACCTGTCACAACCCAGTGTTCTGCCATTAGGACACTTGCTTTTCAGAACTATGAATAAATATATACACATGGGTACTGTATATTTTCAAAAAGCTTCTCATGTAATTATTAAGGGGGAATATACAGCAGGGGAGGACAGCTAGGAACTCGATGACAACTCTGTGTGTCACTGTGTGGAGCCAGTGGTAAGAGCTAAATGCTTATGCCAAAGTTAACATGCGTTAAGTAACACGGTGTCATATCTGAAGTCACTCACTCATACATAACAGACACTCAGTGGTTTACTCTATACGAATCATTTTAAATCTGTCGTTTATAATAAACTAAGACTTCCATTCCTTGATTTGTAAAATGTACCACCATGGTAGTTTTTGTGGCAGAAGCCACACACCAGAGCTTTATGATAAAGACTACAGACAGAACCGTTATGTACATGGTTTTAAAATCTGTTGTCTATTAAAACTATTTGTCTTCATTTATGTTTAGAAGTCTTGACAACCTCTGACAATGATCCACGGCAGATCTCAAAATCCACAATATTGTTTAAGGAATGTAAAAGCTTTTTTATCATGACTCGGCATGCAAGGAAAATATCCCCTTACACCCTCATTTGGTCACATTGTTGATTTAGCACAATTATATTAATCTCACCAACGATTAAACCATAGTTTATGCTTTTTTCGAATGTCCTTTTTAATTGTTGCATGTATATTAGTTCCTTCTTAATGTGACATAATTTTATGCACATTTTACATGCATGTTTATTGTTTTACTTTTCTTTTCTCTAATTTTAGCTCATTTGGGGATTATTTTGAATTGATAATTGGGATAAAAATTAAATTAGATCATTTTTAAATGGCAGTGATTCATTATTATATTCAAGAGGATGATATCCTTGGTGATCTCTGAGGGCCTAGTAGGCTCTATAACCTTTCACCACAGTATCCCAGTGGCTGTCAATAACATTTTCCTGATAATGATTATGTTGTAAACATGTTTACAATATCATAAATCAAGAAGTAGTGGGAGTGAGACAGACCTGAAAAAAAAAACGATTTCCATGGTAATGGACATGCATAGTATATGCCACAAGGTACATTAATCATCGGTCATTGCCCAACATTGCATACTCCATCCTTAAGCCAGACTTTCTTTAGCAAATCTTTGTACAAGAGAATCCTTTTTGTGTTGTGATCATTTAGCCCTTTAGTAGGTAGACTTCAAGTTAGTTTGGCAATCATGTGATTTGCCTGTATTGCAACTGTCATTCCATGGTTCCCATATGACGATTAGAAAAAACAACAATCATTTAAGAAAAAAAAAAAGATTGGGACAGTTCTGGTTTGTGTCAGTATTTTTGAAGAGGCCCTGTGTTGTGATCATTACTGTGTTTAACAAACCAGATTATTGAGACAAATTAGAAGGAATGTGAAAATGGATTATCCGAAGGACAACAAGCACTTGATCTAAAAGAGAGGAAGTTCAAAGGCTTTGAAGCTCAGGGTTAATTGGACTCGATAATACAACGATGACGACAGTAGCCGTAATTAGGATGGTATGTTGATAAATAAAACAATACAATTGATGACGCAGAACTTGATAATCATTTACTCCAGGAACTTATTTATCATTATCATTTCATTCGTCGTGAAATTCTCTGCTAAATTTGCATAATTACATCTTCATTGGGAATATTTATTTGCGGCACCGAAGCCTGATCTAGTACGTAAACTGTTCTTCTGGCACCACCAAGTGGTAACAAACTTTACTGCAGCTATGATGGCAAGATTCAACTGCTGAGCCTTTTGAAACAAATGATAAACTCTAATCCACAAACTCCACTAATTGATTCATTGAAAAACAATTGCGGTTAGATCTCTTTAGTGGAGATAAACATCCCAGTCTAACATTGGGAGATTTGGCAACTAAATGTCAGCTTGCAAATTAATAAGTGAACAATTCTCTCCAGGTGCAATTTAATGTTTTGGCCACTAGATGTCAACCTAATTCAGAGAGCCAGTTTAAGAACGGTAATTGTGTAGGGGTAAAACCAGAGGATTGTGGTACTGAAATTTGAAGATGCCAAAAGCCATAAAAAATTGAATCTCACATCACAAGTGTTCTGTGCCAACATATGCTCGCCCCACTTGTATACAGTTCCTATCTTCCTGGTCCAACTCAACACACTACAGAACTGGTGACAATTGAGCTTGGCAATAGACGACACCTTGGAATAAAATGTTCTCATGCAACTGATTTTTTATTCTATTATTGACACTTTTCTGCTCACCACAGGTGCAACGTGTTCTGTTACTGTAGTGTTTCTTTTTGCTCCTACCAGTTTTACCTCTCATCAGCACAGACACTGCCAATCAGATGTTTTTTGTTTTTGGCTCCATTCTGAGTAAAAGCTCTAGTTTGAGATTGCTCCTCCAGTACGGGTGCTCCTAACAAAGTGATGAGTGAGTGTAAATAAACACAAACTTCCAGGAAGCTGGGTTTGTGAACTCACATTCACAGTAAAACCTCTTCCACTGGATGTGTCAAATTGTAATTATTTGACCTGTCCTGTGAGCTGCAGGTATCAGTGTAACACTCATAATTTATTAACAAGTGCTGGTTCCCCCTTCATGTAACACCTCAGTCATCCAGCAGCTAAAGACAAGCCTTTGTGTAGAAGAGTTACATCATTGTTTCTACGCAACAAAACAAGATGTGATTCAGGGTGTGATCCTCTTTGGCACATATCGTTTTTATTTATTTTTTGATAATAACAAAAAAGTGTGATAAACTCATCATTCCTAACTATTTACAAAATGTTATATATTAATATGTGATAATATTGTCTCAGGCTTTCGGGAGTTGCAGTTGGTATACTCTACTTTTTCTTAAATTTAGGCAATGGGACACGTGTTATTATTGAAAAGGCTAATTAGGGGAATAATTGTTAAATTATGCGTTCCAACTTCCAGCAGCAGTGCAATATCACACTATAAGCTAATAAAAGCTGATGGATACATATACTTAAAGGTAATAAACCAGGCTTTAATTTACACACTTGTATGGAAGGAATTGTAAACAAATCCCATTTCAATCTGCACTCACTCAGACAATTAGCACCACTGGTTTAGCTGGGGAACTGCATAATTTAAACATAACTCATTTGTTTGTGACTATTTTCAGCAGCTGTACAATAGTAATAAAAAGCGGTGCAGCAGAGTCCTTCATTCCCACTTTTTTCACAGAAGATCTATATATTACAAGCAGAACTGATGCCACGTGTCTTGATCGATTTGTTTAACAGAAAATTAAGGAGCAACTATGACAATCGATCCAAGTACATTTTCAATATAATCTCACATTTGGCACTATTATCTGAATTATACATTACAAATGAAGCCTGATACATGGAGGCGTAAGGACCGAGAGGGCTCAGATGGCCCGCGCTCTCGGCTGTTAGAATAAAGCCTTTGCGCCGACAGAAACACACTGTATTGGTGCTTGTCCTTATTTTATCTGCTTCTCTTTTTTTGTAAATAGTATTATAGTTTTCTTTCCTTCCTTTTGCAAGCTCCCAAAGGCACCGGGCTCTCCCTTCCCTCCCCTTTTCTCTTGCACTTTCTGTCACCCTGCCTGCCTGCCTGTCACTGTGCAGGATATCCCCTTTCCCTCAGTCTTAGATTTCATAATGCGGCGACATGTGTGCGTGCTCTGGCTCGGCGGCATCCCATTCTGTTCTCCCCCTCGGAGGCTCTATGGGCGGCTCATTTGTTAACGGACGGACTGAACGGGAGGTCAAAATCCAGAGTCAAACAACGGAATCTTAAGATAACTGTAGCCACAGTTTGTTGCTGGTTTTCAATCGCTATTTTCTTTCTTCTTTTCCTTTTCTTTTTTTTTTTTTTTGCATATTCTTCTTTATTTTATTGTATTATTTTTTAATCTGTTGGACGGAACTGTAGTGATGGGGAACGCAGAAGTAAGCATCGAAGTACCTCCTGAGAAGCTGAGCAGGGGAGCGTCCTGCCCCCCGGGCCCACATAGGCTCACCGCCGGGCTTAGGCTCCCGATACCACCGGAGGAGGAGCTGGAGGAGCGCTTCAGCGGCCTGCTGGTGAGCTGCTGATGTTGAAAGTGGTGGTGGTGGTGTGGCACATGTCAACTGTCACACACATTTACAGAGCGCAGGGCAAATGGCACATTAAACATTTGATGGAATTTAGAACATGATGGAAATGCGCACGCTCAGTACAAGCTCATTGTTTGTGTCAAGTACACAAGGCCACCGTGGAAAGACGCGTAAGAGCTCCTTTATACTGGGGCTGACCACAGCATTAGGTTCTTCTTCACAACAAATTGGACTCTGCAGTATTCCTTTTGTTTTTGTTTTTGTTGTAAATAATTGTTACTATATCACATACAACACGAGTTTAGAGAGTTAGAGAGGAGCCACTGGTTGAAGTGTGTTTTACCAAACGTATGTGGGACACTCACAACTCATTTTAGTTCACACGGCATCGACCTTGTTGGCCCTACTCCTCACCTCTGAGATAAACCAGGCTTAGTGCAGAATCCCTAACGCAGCAAGGTCATTCAAGCGAAAATATGTGGAAGTGTATAAAGATAATTTCTCAGATCGGATGGCGCCATTGGCATAGTTTGTCAGTGCCGATCAAAACTTCGAAAGGGTTTTCAACAGGCCAGTTAAAAAAAATACAAAATAGGAATATCGGTTGCAGATGTTCATATATGAAAGGTCCAGTGTGTAGGATTTGGAGGAGCCTCTCAACAGAAATGTTGAAGGACACATTCTGAAAAAAAGTCTTTTCAAGACAATTGCTTCCTCACCTGTGGCCCTTTAAAGTCAGGAGAATGTTCTGACTTTCAATGCACGAACAAGTACATTTCACTTTCTATGAAAATCCAGCTTCTTTTCGTTTGTGGACTGATTTGTGTCAAAGCCATGATGACAAAAGTCCCCTCTTTCGACAACAACATTTTTAACCATAACTCGTTCTTCTCCGCAATACTTCATTCACTGAGTCATCTCCTGTTGACAATAGCACGAGTATTGACGAGCTGCACTAGTGTCTACATTGAGATAACCACAACAACAAGAGACAGACATGGGTCTCCACAACGCAGCTACAGTATGTTCACAATGTGGCTTGGCGACTTGCTAAGATGATAACATCAACTGCATTCCTCATCATCTGAGCCGTGGAGGTGTGCGACGATATGTGTCACCACACAGTGATGTCAGGGCATTAAACACAAACAAACGACTTATAGAAAGTTGCAAAAGGTGTATGGCAATATATTAAAGCCCTGATAAATGGACTTCGCCTGCACCGAGGCAGTGCAAAGGATTTAAGAGCCAACACCTTCTCAGGCAGGACCACGACTTTAAAAAATGTGCTGAGGAGCTGTTTTCATTTTTTTATATATGTGTATTTTTTTCAGTTAAAGATATCCATTTCAGCTAATTTATTTTCTTGATGGTTGAGCCAGCTTGCATTAAACAATCCTTAAACTGCAGCCACAACAGCAAAACTTTATAATGTTGAAATTAAATCAAACACTTGAAGATGATGTGTGGGTTTAACAGCATGCAGCAGCAAGGTTGTAGTATAGATGTTAGAAATTCTGTGTTGAATTTGATCCATACTAAATCATTATTATTTTAAACCCCCTTTCTGTTAAACACGTTTGTTGTTACTTTCCAAAGATAAAGCTTTATCATCTGATCTAATTCAGGTAATGCAGATTACTGTAGCCCTCTGTCCTGCAACAAGTGAGGTGTTTGCATAGAAGGTTTTTTGTTTTTACTTTGAGTGACTACCGAGGCTGTGGAAGGAATTGTCTGTTTGTGTGCGTGTAAAACCAGGACTAGGTGAAGGGTAAGGGTGAGACATTGAGTATCGTCAGGGGCTAGTAAAACCTTGACATGAAATGTAACTACGTTGTATGTGGTATGGTCATGGGAAAGTACTACAATAAATGTCTGTTCCAAGAGTGTCCTCTGCCAAGTGCTGCAGGTTTCCAGCTTGTGCTTGCTGTGCTGCTGCAGCAGTGTGTTTGAGTAGGCACACAAATACACAAAAAATCCATGAGACGAAGCTACAATAGAAATGTGCACAGCTCGTGACACTTTAAAGGCACCATTCAAGACCAGATTTACGTAGAGCACTTTTTCCCCTGAGTGTTTTACATAACACCTTGCATATTTCTCAAAAGGGAGTACCACAGTGGGTTGAGTTGTAAATGTTCATCTGCGGACTGTATTTATAGTGATGCAAATAAAAAGGAAGGCAGACTTATTATTAGCATTTATTTGTTTACATCACATTCAGTTTTTAAAAAGTAGGGCAACTATGACATTAACTTCTACCTCCTCTTTAGAATTAAATGTACATAATTTGTACTATATATACAAATTGTTGTTCCCTTTTTCATTTCTTAAAGAGCGAAATTATTGTACAACCTTTGGCCTCTTTCCTTCAGGAAGACTGTTGTTGAAGACATTACTTCCCCACACAAAGTCATGACGTTAACCCCATGCAAATAGAAAAAAGACTCCAGTGTAATGGCGAGGTGACTTCAGTTAGAACTTTATATTCAGTCTAAAAAGAGAAGAAAGAAAAGAAAACAAAGAAAGATTTGATTGGACGATTGAATGAGAAGCATTTTAATCCATGGTGAGGTCAGAAAAAAACAAATCCCCCAAAGACCTGCATCAGTAAATATGTTTCATGCCATTCGTTTGTTCAAGGAGCCAATGGGAAAGTTTGCATATTTACAGTATTTGCATCCTTTTAGCTTGACAATTTTAAACAGGCTAGTCTTATTTGTTCTCCGTTTACTAATAACCTGACATTTAGCTATGTCTCAAATCTGTTAATAACTTTTATTTTACTGTATAGATTCAAAATATAATGAATTCAATCATTTATTGGCATGACCATGTATTCAGTGCAGGGCAACAACTAACTATTTTTCCAGTCCTGAGAAATCTGCATAGGAATTTCTTCATTGCTTGTTTTTTTCTGCAAGATGTTGGAAAACATTTATGACTTTTTTAGACCTTAATGGTTACACTACTAAGACTGTAGGTGACGTATGGTGTACTGAGAAGTGTAAACATGGAAGATATGAAGAGAACATGTAGTATTTAAGCTACATCTTCCTTGAGTGAGAGTCCCCTGTCAAATAGCCCATTTTTGTCAGAGTTTGTGTGTGTGACTGTGGGTTAAAATCAGTAGAGCTGATGTGTCTGTGTCGTTGTGCTGGAATGTGTTTCATACATTTCATGTTTCACAGTGACAGTGAAAGGTGGCGGGTGTCAGAGTGTGTGTGTGTGTGGCAGGTCTTTCTTATTGCCTTTACAGAAACTTAATTATGAAACCTCAACTTTCGACACATTTTTTCACCTAACTTTTCACCACCCAAATAAAATTGCCAGCTTATGAGTGTAGAAAGCTGAGGCGGAAGATATTAGCTGTCAACGTGCATGATCAACTCAAGCTTCCCTCAACAAATCCTCACTTTCAATAGAAAAGAAAATTGCAAAAAAAAATGCAAATTAGAGAAAAAAAAAGATTTCCAAAACTTTAAAGATTTGACATTAATTAATTTAGTCTTAGTCTTCAGTGGTGGACCAGTAATCATAATGGCATTAGCCGTAATTTTTATATGAAGACAGTAATAACACACATTGTTTCAAGTGCAATTTTAGTTTCTATTCCAGGTAGAAAAGAGGTGAAAAGACATGTCTGCAACTCTGTTGACGAGGAAAGAAATCTGAGGTTAATTCGGCTCCTCATCCATCATCACTGAATCACATTTTTCAGTTTTATTTATACAGCCAATATTAAAATTAGAAACATCATTTCATGAAGGGTTGTTGATTTTTCAGCTCAAGACTAGACCATTGTAACTGAGGATGTCCAAATAATTTGGTGAAAGCTGAGACAAAACTGCAAGTACTAAAAACAGAAAACAAGATAATCTCTCCTTCTACACATTTGTGGTGCATATCCTTTAGTTCCATTGCTCACATGATGCTGTATCTCTTGATGCCTGTAGTGTAAACAGCTACTAGTGAATGGTTCATTAAGACAGATGTGCTGTTTTTCCTCAAAGGTTTGCATTTATGGTTTATACTCATTGTCTTAAATGTGTTTTTAGGATTATTATTCATATTTTCTCTTCATTTATTTATTTCACTTTGGGCTGTACACCAAGTAAAATTCCTATAATCACTCCATGTCCTTCATTGCTTCTTCTTCCAGAGCACCATGAATCTTCCCCCAGACAAGGTGAAGATCCTTAGTCAGTACAACAACGAGAAAAAGTGGGACCTGATCTGTGACCAGGTAGGTCTGCTTTCTACATACCAATTATGTTTGGATTACTGTGTCTATTTAAAAGACAATTACATTAAAATGAATGAATGAATGTGTGTGTGTGCAGGACCGATTTCAAGTGAAGAATCCACCATCCACATATTTGGAGAAGCTAAGGAGTTATCTGGATCACAGTAGGGTCAGTCGAAAGGTACAACCCAGCAAAAAACATATTCCACCTCACAGTTGGAAGTTGACTTTGTTTATTTACATTTTTTGAAAGCCAATTATCACTATGTTCTTTCAATACAATTCATTAGCTTTGTGTGACAGGAAACCAAAGCATCGGTCGTGTTAACAGACCTGTTTTTCAGCATTTCTTGTTGAATAGACACTGTTCACACTGATTGATATTTGCAGGTGACTAAGTGTTAGTGTTAGTGATGAGGTTGCTGTAGAACTATAGGCAGGCAAGATGAAGGCTGAATATATATGATGTCAAATAATTGTTATTATTATTATTATTAAATATAACATTTTATTTCTATAGCCCATATCTCTAAATAATAAAAATCCCTCATCAGGCCTTTTAAATACCAGTGCAATTTGACCATTGGTGTACTATTTTGGACCAGACTAATCCATCTTCGTGACACACAATTGTATTGATCACTGATGATTTTCCAGCCTCCTGTTGCTACAGAGCACTGTTTGCATGTTTATTTAGAAATGTATTGATAACGGTGCACTCACATGTACATGCTTGAGGTTTATCAGACCACATTGGGTCATGTCAGTCGCATTGTGGTTCCATTGCTTTGCTTTGCGCGTGTTGTGTGCAGTACGTATATTGGGAAGAACTCAATTTTTCAAGTGGCGGCAGAGGCATCAACCAATCAAACCATCTTTATCAAATATCATTCACATTCTTTTTTTATAGATAATTTTCAGAGCTATATGAAATTTTAATATTTTAAATTTAAATATTTTTATTGTCACTTATTTAATATAATCTGTAAATAAACCTGATGGATTGGATTCAGACTATCAGTTGGTTATTATGGAATAGATGTGTGGCACGATTAAATATTGAATAATCTAACTGGCTGAGTAATTAAGCTTTCACTGATCTTAAAACCGCTTCCACTTGTTTTTGTCAGTTTAAGCGACGTGTGCAGGAATCTACCCAGATCCTTAGAGAGCTGGAGATTTCCCTGAGGACCAATCATATAGGGTAAGTCTTCCCATTTGAGGGATATTGTCATTTTCAAATTAAATATTCTAAATATATCACACAAATTCTGACACAATCTTAAGATCACATGTTTTCTTCCTTGTAGCTGGGCTCAGGAGTTCCTAAATGAGGAAAACCATGGCTTAGATGTTCTTGTGGATTATCTATCCTTTGCCCATTGTGCTATCACGTAGGTATCAGTCTCATTTACAGACCTGGAAATAACTTATGTTTAACCTGCTTCTCATAGGCCTACTCTGGCTAAAAATTACTGTGCCATTGTTTCATCCATAATTGTGGCCACCACCACGATATCAACACTGCCCATCACATATTTTTCCCCTTATATTTTTTTATTTTATTTTAGTCTTTAGTAAAAGAAAAGAAAACCAATAAAAAGTTGCAGTAACATCTCTCTGTCTCTCTTTCTCTTTCCCTCTAACACTGACACAAAGGTGCACACAAATAAACCCACTGACGACTGTCCAATTAGTAAATTTGTACTTCTTAAAACACAATTTCCTTTTTCTGAACAGAAAGGAATGTGATATGGACGATAATACCATTTTCTATGAATGTAAAACTCTGACCCATCTGTCATCTCTGTAACTCACAGTTATGATGCAGACTCTTTGGACAATTGTTCACTGCCCACAGACAAAGGCACAAATATGGACAGGTCAGTCGAAGATGTGAGCAGAAGTGCCAGCAACTCCCCTTCTCACAGTGCCCCCAGGACCAGCAAGGCCTTCACAGTCAGGTGGGGGGACAGGGGATGCACGCGTGGAATAAGTGTCAGAGTCCGTGGGCTCAGATGAAATTTAAATGAAATTCTGTTATGTTATTGTCATGGGTATTAGTTGCTGTTTACATTTATGCAGACCTAATTACAGGTTCTCACATCTGTTGAACACCTGGACATTAGACATAAGACAGCGTCTGGTTTCTCTGTGGCACTCATTTGAGCACTGCTGATCCACAGCTCCTCAGTGTGTGTGTGTATATATATATATATACATCATATATATATATATATACACACACACAATCACTCAAGCCATCTGAGCAGATTTGGCAGAAAAGCGTGTATTATGATATTTTACTCTTATAATAGGGGTAGGGACAACAAAGTTGTAAACATGGCATGTCTCACCTGGCTGATTTGAACTCTATCTAAAACAGGAAAGCCATGAAGAGCTCACGTGTTGTGAGCCAGAAAGATGATGTTCATCTCTGCATCATGTGTTTACGTGCCATCATGAACTATCAGGTATTTAACACATGTAGTTTTTTTTTCCCTATTGTTTTGACAGAAACACATGGAAGCTAATTTCTTTAAAGAAGGTGGATGTATGAACAAAATAAAAAATGTAAAACATTAACAATAGTAATATTATGAGATGCACTATTGCTCTTTTTCCGTCAGAATCACTGAATAATTAAAATAAATATAACTTTTTAATTGGACATGAAGGTGAGTAGGTGAGTGGCTGTTAATTGGCTCTTAATTAATGTCTGTGCCGTCAGTCTGGGTTCAACCTGGTGATGAAGCATCCCCATTGTGTTAATGAAATCACACTCAGCCTTAACAACAGAAGCCCAAGGTAAACACATGCAAAACATGTAAATGAATCTATTATGTACCAAAAGAATGAAATCACACATAAGTATTATTTCCCAGGACTAAGGCACTTGTGCTGGAGCTGTTGGCCGCTGTATGTCTGGTAAGAGGAGGCCACGATATCATCCTTTCCGCCTTTGACAACTTCAAAAAGGTAAGAGTGAGATGATAAAATAACAGTGTTCTTTTGCTTGAGTATTTTTTATATACTATAAAACAGTTTAGGTTTTTTTCTATTTCAAAAAAGAGCATACAGAGCATTTATGAATATATTGTACTGGATGCACCTCAAAGTTAAACACTATGATGAGTTACTTAATATTCAAAATTCAAAATGCTTTTATTCTCAACATAGAGGTGGTGTTAGTATTACAGTCCTCGCATACCAGTCTGCCCTTTAATGCATTGCAAAGACGGGGGAACCCCAGATTTCACCCCCGTCCCGCCCCCAAATGAGCTGCTCTGTCCACTTGCCCCACCCCCAGTTAAAACCCAGAAGAGACTTGTATATGGATGTTATGTTATGTTGTCTTTCACCTCTTAATGGCCTCTCATATTTGCCTGAGAGAGCAGCAACTGTTGCCAACATGTCGCCACATTGTCTTCGACAATTCGACAGAAAGCACCATAAACATAAACTGGTACTGTCAGTTATTGATGTCAGTGGTGTTTGAAACCTGCATCCCTCCTTAAAAACCCACAGCTTCTGGCATTCAGAAATAGTATATATAAAAAAAGCCAAATTAGAGTTAGTGGTTGCTTTGTTACACCTGCACCCACTTTTCAATAAAAGTGGGTGCAGGTATTTGTCAGATATTTCTTAAATTGTGGATCAATCTAAGGAAATAAATAGATCTAATGGATATTGTTCCCAAGGTTCACTTAGGGAGGGATGGATGGCATCCCCTGCAGGGACACCAAAGAAAGATGATGAGGCCCTTAAAAAGCAATGTCTGTGATGGTTTGATCATCATCTACACGCTAAAATAAACTGCCGGATTAAAACGAATCCATTTTCTAAAAATGCCACTGGGTGCAGTCAGATAACCAGAAGGAGCTAGAGATGAACCTGATATTTGTATGCCGTGCCCTTGTATGCAAAGCATAGGAGCTGCCTGTGGTATGGTAGAACGGAGACGTACTAAAGTGAACCAGTCTGCTGGTTGTACGTGTTCCTGCCGCTCTCATAGCTAGTCTGACAAACATAACCATTCGTGGCGTAAGAGCACCCTCTGTCTGAATGTCGTCGGAAAATCTTTTTTTCCTTCAGCAGATCCTGCAAAATCCTGGCTTGTGCGGGGGTGTGAATATTGTTTGTCTGTGACTTCAGATTCATCAAATTGCCCCATTGCAACCATAAATGAGAGTAAAATCACATTTTAAGATTGATGAGTAGCATTGAGTTTCTGAGTCAAAATGTTATTTTCTGAAATTGAATTGGGATCCACGTAACTTTCAGCCTCCTTAACAAAGCTAGCTACACAGGGGTTTACTGAAACATTTACTCTATCATTTTATTTTACATATATAATATAGATTCTAAAATATGGAAAATTCAGTCACAGTGAAAAAACACTTTCTGTGTTTGTATGTGCTTTTAAGTGCGTTTATGTGCTTTAATGCTTGAATGACTACGTTTGTTTTTTGTGATGGAGGAACAACATCAATATATTGGACCCCAATTTTACTCTTAGACTAGATTAGATTATATTAGAATTGCACATCGGCCCACACAAACATGCACATGCAAACACTGAAACTTCTGCATTTAACCCATCTGTGGCACATGCAAGGCCACAGAGCAGTGGACAGCTGAGAGGAGATGGGGTAAGTGCTTTGCTCAAGGGCATTAGAGGTGGAGTCTCTTTTGTTAGTGGCGGGGTTCGTCCATCCGCCCAGGTGAAGACCGCCTCGACCGGGCCTCGACCTGGCAACTCTCTGGTCCCATGCCTGTCTCCCTCGCCTCTAGGCCACTAGTGACTAGTGAAAAATGTAAAACTCGACATCATGCAATGTATCATGTAAAAAGGTAAAAAGGGGAAGAAAAACAAGTGAGAAATTAAATTATACTTTATTTCTTGTTTTGACTATGTTTCCATTATTTTACTCCGGGTGCTGCCTATGATCTGATCTGAATTGTTTTCTTTCAGGTCTGTGCAGAGAAAAGTCGATTTGAGAAGCTCATGGAGTCTTTCCGCATTGAAGACGGCAGCATTGATTTCATGGTAACGCATTGACTTGTAAATTCAATGGATTTAGTAGGATTGCAGTGAGTTAGACAAAAACCCTTCTGAATGTTTTGCAAAAGTCAGAAAAAATGTCTGAACCATTATAAATACATGGATAAATGCATTAAAATCTGCTGGTATTAGCAGCCAATCCAAACAATACATATCATGAAAATGCACCAATGAAATTGAGACAAAATATTTTCATAATCACTTCATCTGCTGATTATGGCTTTCCATTTATCAGTTAATAGCAGCATTGTCACGTGTGAAAATCACAAAAGTTAATGTCCAGGCAACACAAAATAATAATAATGCAAGGAATAATAACTATTAAAAATATAGGGTTCTTAGAATATTCTGTGTTTATCTCCTTTCTCAAAAGAATGTGTTACATGTAGTTCAGCTGTATCCTGCTCAGCTGGACCACACACCCTGACCAGGAGCATTTAATTCATGTTTTCCTGCAGCAATATTAAATTAAGCATTTACGATGTCTGTCCACCAGGTGGCCTGTATGCAGTTCATCAACATTGTGGTACACTCAGTGGAAAACATGAACTTCAGAGTCCACCTTCAGTATGAATTCACCAATCATGGACTGGATGACTACCTGGAGGCAAGTTTGAACGTTGAAACACACCTTGAAATGTAAAGATAATTTCCTGTATTGTTTATACTGGGTATAAAATAGAAATAATTTGAAGCCAGGTATTCCTGATGAATCTGTGCCGTCTGTCTCTAGGGGCTGAAGTACACAGAGAGTGACAGACTGCAGCTGCAGATCCAGGCATATCTGGATAATTTGTTTGATGTGGGAGCTCTGCTGGAGGATGCAGAGACGAAGAACACTCTGCTGGAACACTTGGAAGAGCTGCAGGAACACAACACACAGGTGGAGTAATACATTGCACTGCATACAATGTGTATTTTGCCACCCCTTACATAAAGACAATTAAGTTCATCATAAATGAATTTTGTGTATTGCTGTCACAGTTGAGCATCAGACTCCAGGAGGGTGAGAGGGAGGCGATTGAGAAAGGCTCAGATATGGAGAAAAAGCTAATTCAAACCACAAAGGAAGTGGAACTCCTGAAGGTAAATTTCACCCTATTTTAGTTTTCTTCTTCAAGCTTACCATTACTTGAGTTTTTATATTTCATACAGTGTCATGGCATTTCATGCCTTGGAACATTAAAAATGTGTCCAACATCCAGGTGTTAAATCTCAAGAAAGTCAAATGTATTTGGACGAGAAACCAAGTTTATAACTGTCTGTTATGTGTATCACAGCATATAGCCTCACTTTGTGGTTCCATATTGAATCACATCTCAAGAAAAGTTTTACAGCATATATGAGAGAATGAGAGAGGGTGAAAGGGAGACAGAAAGGTGGAATGACGACATCACCATACTTCACACACACACACAAACACACATAGTCAGATTTTTTTCCCTTGTTTGATCAAATATCCAAAACTTTTGATCACCTGGCTATGGCTAAAGACAATATTTTATTTCGTAAAACCCGACAACAATTAATTAATGTTATATTGTTTATCAGCACTGAAAGGTGCTTTGAACCCTCCAAAACACAAATAATAGTCATTAGCGGGGAATAGTATGGAGTGGATAGCAGACTGTGAGCCACGCTTCCTCACCCAGAATCAATGTTATGGCCTTTTGGTTGGTGGAATACCTTGAATTCTAATTTATAAAACAACCATTTCACATGATGAAATGGTGTGTGCATACTTCTGACCTCGTACTACAGGAGAGTCTACGTGAATCAAACTCTCAGGTGACTCTGCTGCAGCAGCGAGAACGAGAGAGTGAACTTGAGCGTGAAAGCCAGAGACAGCGATTGGCCTGGGCCTCGTCAGAGCTGGAGGCCAAAGTTCAAGCTTTGGTGGAGCAGGGCCTTGTTCGAATTGAGCGCTCTTCTTCTGGACAGCTGGAGATTCAGGTGGTCCCTGGCATCCTGCATGGGATTCAAAAAGGTTAGAGTCAAGGTCATGTGTCACACACCCAGGAATACATTTTCGAGATCACACATCACACAAGACTGATGACAAGCAGACCTTATCTAGGGTTAGCATAGTGACATATATTACACTAATATATATTCACTCTCAGTTGGAGCAAATCTCTTATAAGGGTAAGGCTGCTTAAGACAGTGTGTCTTGAAATTCTACCATGAACAAAAATGTGTTCACTCAGTTCTAAAACTGTCTAAAGACACAGTTTAGTGTGCATCTCACTTAGATATTGAATATATAATAATAATATAGAAGAATAATAAAGTGCGATGGAATGTTTTAATAGTTCAGCTCTGCTAGAAAAGGTTCATCTTAAACTGAGCTCTGAGGGGGAAAGAATTGAAACGTTAAAATTAATTTAACGTTTTAACAGGTTTAAATAGTAATTTGAAAACATTCAATGGAACCAATGAAGCGTTCCCAAGTGCTGAATCTGGCCCCAGGGCATGTGGCTTGATACTCTCCATTCATTATCATTATCCACCCCGGGCAGGCTGTGGCCTCTGCTTGTGAAAGAAACTGAACCCAAAATTGCTCAAGATGGACCCATGTCTGTGTGTGAGATATAGGTCTTCCAAGACTAGAAAAGTGCTATATAATTACAGGTAATGACACCTCTCCCACCTCTCTGGACTCTTCAAATTGTGTTTCTGAGGGCTCTTCGCAGCCTGTGATGGCACATGCTTCTCCGCCAACCCCTCCGCCCCCTCCACCACTTCCTCCTCCTCATCATCCACAGGCAGCTCCACCGCCTTCCCCCGGAGGTGGTACAACCCAACAAATGGGGGATGATGGAAGCTCAGGTAAGTTCACCATCGGAGCAGCGGCTTACAAAGTCACAGTTCAGGTGGTTTAAATTTAGAGGCAGGCATTTTAGGTAGTCTTCAGTTTCCTTTTGTGCAAACCACAAAAAATGTTGTTGATTTGATAGTGAAGTGCTGCAGTAAGATTTTTGCATACTAATGAACGAGATGCTGGTGCTGTAATTAAAGATCACCCATTTTTGGAATCCCCTTACACAATGACTCTGGTTGACTTGAAATGTATCTTATAAGGCCAACTCAAAATGTTCTGCTAAAATGTCAAATAAATTGACAAACCTTTAGAAAATTAGTAAGTCAAAGATGGATTGCAATGACCAAATTTGGGGGCGCCATGAATATCAAATGTACATCCCTATAACCCTTGGAGGGGCAGTTCCTGGTCCTGGACCTACAGTGCATATACATATAGGATCAAAGGGAGACCAGTTGTGTATTGCAATTAAATAGATATCCAGACAATGTACAGACAAAATACAGAGGTGTGTCTTGGTTCAAATTGTTAAGTTCTTTTTTTAGAATTAAAAAGGAAGAAGACTATTCAGACCAAATACCACATGCCACTGTTCAACTGGCAGGCCCTCAAGTCCAATCAGGTGGCAGGAACCATCTTCATTGAGCTAGACGATGAGCACGTCTTAGAGGTTTGCCTAGTTCACATTTACAATCCCTTACTTCTCTGTTATTTATTTTCTACGACAACAGTGATGGGGCAGAGCAAATTTAGAACAAACCCCAAAGTTATGTAGTTCCTTGGCACTAATGTAACCTTTGGTTGTTTGCCATCCATTAAGAAAAGAAACTCTGACAGATGTTCCCTAAACATATATCTATTTCTTTTTGTAAAATATGGTGAAAAACGATGTTGATGCTCTCATTAAAGTTAAATTCAGCATTAGTACAAAAAGCAACAACCAGTGGTTCTGTCAAAATGATGATCAGTTATTCCTGTTCAAACTTCTATATACATCAGTGTTTCCAGAGTCATAGTCAGTATACGCTTTTAGAATTTTTATTTGCAACAAAAATGCAATTAACCTCTCAAGGAACACTTCATCACAATCCCTCTTAATCATAAAACATGGCAACATAAGACATAAAACGTGGACTGTTATTCTGCAAGTGATTTACGGTCAATTTGAAAACAATTTTAGTTTTATTAATTTGGGAATGTAATGATCTTCATGAGATCATTACATTGTTCGTATATTTTGCTTTGCCCTTCATCAGTCAAGTTTTTGAGCATCTCATTTTTTTCACTTCGTATGTAAATTTATATTTGGGAACTTCACTGATCAATCCAACAGCAATATCTTTCGTGCAACCCTCCTATTAGGAGCTTAACATGGCTGCCTTTGAGGAGGAGTTCAAGACGAAGGCCCAGGCCACTCCCTTAGATAAGGGCACCCTCAAGATGAAATTAGCCCACAAGACCCCAAGTAAAGTGTTTGTACTGGAGCCAAACAAGGCCAAAAATCTGGCTATCACCTTGCGCAAGGAAGGAATGGCTGCATTTGATATCTGCCATGCCATTGAGACGTAAGTACAAAGCCTTCAGTCTATTTTGCAGTTCATCACCTAAATAATGTGAAAATCATATGTACCCTTTGGAGAAGAACGAGGACCTTTACAAATATCTGACAACCCTCAGGTACGACCAGAAAGCCCTGAGTCTGGACTTCCTCGAGCTCTTGGAGCGGTTCATCCCCACACCGTACGAAATGAAGCTCATCCACAGTTATGAGCGTGAGGGCAGGCCCCTGGACGAGCTCAGTGAGGAGGACCGCTTCATGGTGCGCTTCAGCAAGATCCCGCGGCTTCACCATCGCATCAGCACTCTCACCTTCATGGGCAATTTCAACGAGAACGTCCAGATATTGCAGCTTGTGAGTTCAAAAGGGCTCGCGGTGGTTGTGGTACTTGGGGTTGCCGGTGGCTTCTTCTAAGAAGTTTAATGGAATTTGATTTATGGTGGACATCAGAGACAATAACATCTGAGAAACAAGAACAAAAAATATATGTTTGTGTTTTTAGGTCTTTATGTGATGAGAAGGGGTATGCACATATATTGAGCTTAGCTGAGCATTAGACATTCAGGTACTGAGATTGCTAAATTGTAATACACAGACAATAATCAAGTCGTACAATAATTAATAATATTTTTTTTCTCTGCAAGAAAGAGAATCAAGGTCAAACTTAATCATAGGTGATATTAGGTGTCTATTGTAATCTCTCAATCCTGTCACTTGAATGAGAAGTAAATTATTATGTCAACTATTGTTGTTTCAGCAACTCAATTCCATCATCGCTGCCTCAATGTCTATCAAATCGTCCAGCAGACTGAAGAAAATCCTGGAGGTATGTATATACATATGTATATATATATATATATATATATATATCAAAAGAATCACATATTTCAGACCATCGGTACATTATTTGTGTCTGCATTGCTCATAGTGAGTGAGTGTGGAATATTAGAAGTTGACAGATGGTACTTAAAAGCAAAGATATTAGGTCTAGAAGCATTTTTCACTGGAAAAAAAGCATTGGAGACTTTAGGACTTTAGTAGGGCATTTAGTTTCAAGTCCTTGTGTTAATTTTTTAATGTTGTGGTTTATATTGTCAGAAACTATTCATATGCCATTTAATAATATAATGTATTTCTTCTCATGTATCAGAAAAGCAAAGAAGCATAATTAAAGGCCATTTTATCAAATATTTTACTATATTGACTTTCTAATGACTTTTTCAGGTTGAATGATTTTCCATCTCTTTAAATGACAGTTTTCTGTTTTATGATGTAAAGATAATTTTAGCATTTGGAAACTACATGAATAGCAGCAAGCGAGGGGCTGCGTATGGCTTCCGCTTGCAGAGTTTGGATTTGGTGAGTAGAACAGAACAGATTTTTGCTTACAGCACACATATGCCATTTTTTCTAGTTTTTTGGATAATCCAATAATCCTGAGTGCAATTGAAAATAAGAGACCAGCTCTTTTACTTTTTCGAATTGTTTTCTGTGCTGACTATTCCAAGCTATTAGACACAAAATCTACAGACCGAAAACAGACCCTGCTGCATTTCATTGTCGGCATAATCCAGGAGAAATACACAGAGGTGCAGTGCTTCTACACAGAGCTGCACTTCCTGGACAAAGCATCGATGGGTATGTACTTCACCTGCTCCACCTGTCCCTCATAAAGCTCAGCATATAGAGAGCATCGTCTCTTTTCCCTGCTTCCTCTGCTACTTTTTTCACTTAAAGTGATGCTGATGCTGCCCATGTTTTGTTTTTATATTGCTAAAGATGTATATGTGTATATTTATTTTAATAATGGTTGACCATCCATTATTTATCCGATAAAAAGCAGCAAATCTTCAAACTGGCTGGAGCAAATGGAGGAAATGTTAATTTACTCTTTCAGAACAGTTGACTAATGGACTGATATGATTGTTTTATCTCTAAAAGGCACTGTCAAATGTCAGCTATTAAAGTTGTTTTACTATTTTGCCTTTGTGCAGGTTATCTTTTCTTTGACCCTAAGAAGTCAAAAACAGCATCAATAACAGTAATCTGAGTGACAGGAATGTCGAATAATGAAAACCCTAACTATGATAACACCTCTTTCTTTGCCCTAAAGTCTCTCTGGACAGCATCCTGCAGGATGTGCAAGCTTTGGAGAGAGGCATGGAGTTGACTGGACGGGAGCTTTCGGTAGAACAGGATAATCCTGTGCTGCAGACGTTTCTCAGCAAAAACAGCCAGCTGCTCAGCTCGCTTGTAGCTGATGGAAAAACTGCTCAGGTCAACTTTAGTTAGGCAAACTCAACAATTATTTAGGTCCAAAATACTACTGTATTTACACACCAGGAGAGTTATGAACTGTTTTTTATATTTTTGCGTTGGTTCATAAGCTGTAGTAAACTTGCTTGTTTTACAGGATGTGTATGACTCGGTAGTGGAGTACTTCGGAGAGAACCCTAAAACTACTCTGCCGTCCATGTTCTTTCCAGTTTTTGTCCGATTCATCAATGCGTACAAGGTCAGATGAGACATTTTATTGATCCTTGGAATTTAAGTTGGTGTGAATACCTGCTTCACTGACCTAACACTGAAAAAAACAAATATAAAAAGCTGCTATTGTCAGCCCCAGTGAGCTAATGCCGTCTTTATCATTTCACCTTCAGATCTTGATGAGTAAATAGCTAGAAAATAACTGTGTCTGTGTCACTGACAGCAAGCAGAGAAGGAAAATGAGCAGAGGAGGAAACAGCATGCCCCGAACTCTGAAGCTCCATCGACTCTAAGGCCTAAGGCTGAATTCATGGAAAATAAGGTAACTACTTTAATTTTCTTTTTAAAATTTAATATGGTACAATAAGTTGCAACGATATGACACTTGTCCAAAAACATCTTCAGTCAGAAAACAAGCCAACATTTATTAGATTAAAGTTAGACTAGAAAGTGACGTTACATTAATATTTTACATTTTTCTGTGTTCTACGTCTCAAGACAAAAGCGAAGCAATACAAAACCAGGAAAAATAAAAATATTGATTAGATTTTTGTGAATAAAGTACTGCGCCTAAGATTATATGTAACCAAAGCTTTGCTGAGAACAGGGCTGGTTGGATTGACCAAATCAAAGAAAAATAAACGTAAAGGATGGAAAATAATTATCAACTAACTGACTGCTTTGAATTTATGTACAAGAATGAATAAACAATATAGGCACATACCCCTTATACCTACTTTCCACATAAATATTTGTTTAGGCTGAATTAATAATGAGTTAAAAACATATAGCTATATAAAGAATATACAGCTATTAAAATAAGACCTAGGTTGCAACAAACCAGTAATATTCTGAAACAAAACACAATGCCACAATCATTCAGTACAAGAGAAAAGGAACTTTAGGTTCAGACATCGTTTGTGCCTTGTTTGTTGTTCCAGGTTTCCATTGTGCCCAAGCTGCCCCAGATGGATTTGATAGCAGAGCTGAAGAGGAGGCAGATGTCTCCCTTGGTAAGAGAGGGGAAGGACGGAGCAATCGAGGACATCATCACAGGTATGAAACAGACATGGAGACAGATATGGTCGTTTGCTCTCATAACCATACCAAAACTGAAGACTCCATGGTTTCATGCAATAAAAAAGCATTTACAGATTGATCAGCAATATATGTCGACTATAACGTCCAAATACATCATTGACAGTTTAAGCTATCAGACACTCTGATCAGAGTCTACTGCCATCATGCAGGTTACTGTCTCATTCCCTTTTCATATAGTTTCAGTTTGATTTTTCAACTAAAAAAGTCCATCTGCACACTTCAGGATGAACTGGGCCAGGTCAATACAAATGCGGGAAAATGGCACAGATCACATCATATATGATCGTTTCTGATGTAGGACACTTCCATGTGTGGTGGAATCTGACGGTTTAAAATAACCCCATGGGTTGCAATGTACTGCTCAAAGAGGGAACACTAAAATCACATTAAAGGCGGCGGCCTGTCTTTCAGCTCTAAAATCCATGCCCTTCACAGCACGCTTTGCCAAGTGCTCCTCTCACCTCTTCTGTGACAGTGATGAGGTACAGCGGTACACAACAAAGGTGTATATTTATAAAAGGGTTTCAACATTTTCATTTTTCAGAAATATCTGGTTACACAACTACTCAGATGGATCTGTGTGCTGTGGAAAACCTTTAGAAATGCCCCTTTCTGTAAAAGTCATCACCAGCCTTGTTGAAAGTTAAGTGTAAATGTCTTTCCGTTTCGTCTTTTCACCTCAGATTTGAGGAATCAGCCGTACAGGCGGACAGATGGAGCCAGGCGCAGTGCCAAGTGGAAACCAGGACAACAGCTTCATGTGTCCTCTGACATCTCCCTTTGAGAACCGACACTGCATACAAGACGGCTGTATAACTCCCTTATGCATATTCATGATTTTTTTTTTATAAAAAAAAAATATATAATTATAAAAAATTATAAAAATAGTACACCTGGAGCTCAAAGAAGAGAGTTACTATCAAGTATTTTGATGAAGATCATTCATCTTATTAGCTGCTCCTTGATGCTAATTATCCTGAATATCACATTAGCTGTTTAGGACAAAATTAATGAGCCATTCACCTAAGAGTGCTTCATAAAAACAGCCCAGATATCATGGCCTCATAAATTATTTGTTTTTAATGTTTAAAAAAAAAGTTCTAGACATGAATTTTTTGTTGATTTTATTTCAAATAAAATATAAATGTCAGTTCGACTTTCCACCTTTCTTTCTTTTGGGGACATCCTCAGGTGGGCGGTCTCAGGGTGTCGCACCGGATGGAATCTCCAAGGGAAGCGGATGACGTCATTGGGCCGCAGAAACAGAATTAACGGAAGGCGTAACACTAACAAACATTTGCTAAATACACAGGCGGTCTCCCTGGCAACCGTAACACACTATCTTCTTTTCAAGAAAGTAGATATGTAGATATAAGTGATAGGGGCTTGGAGGTGATGATTGTGCGAGTGTCAATCATCTTCCTGCAGCAACTTATTGGTGTGCTTCTATCAAGCAGTTGATATACATTTTCACTTGATTGGACAGCTCAGAGCATTCAATCATGGTCCGATGCATGGCCCTTGTCATTTCAGCTACCTCGTCCAGAACCTGAAAATCAGCAAGAAGGTGAAGATTTTCCAGCAGTTTAATTTCTATCAAAAGTTTCAGTATTTCACAAAATAATAAGGCTGACTTATACGTACTTCCCTATATTCGGGTAAAACACTGCCCATCCATTCGTTCAGGGCATTTTTCTGACGGGGGTGAAAAAAAACCAAACATTAGTCTATAAAATACCAAGACTTAAAATCAAAGAAAAGCCGAAATTATAATTACTTGAGAGGACTTCAGGACTGACCACAACTTCAGGAGTTTATTCAATGTCAGGATTTGCTGTCCCAATAGGTATCACTGTGTAAACACTAGAGGAATTAATGGTTGTTTATTTAACAAATTTAACCCCTCTCCTTTATGTTCTGGATATCTCCTGTTGTTAATGTCTCCAGAAAATGTCTAGACCCAATTTCCCAGAGTTATTGGTGACAGCTTAGGCACATCATGTTGTGGATGAAAGCCATCATCATCTATCATTTTTGGGTATCTCTGTTAAAACACATGATAAGTACTGCATGTTAAATGTGGCAGAATGAAGGAAAGACTGCCCCTGAGACGACGTGTAGGTTTTCTTACCATGTCTATCAATGAATGCCCCTCCTGCGCCATCAGCTCGATCAAGTTAGAGAGCTCTAATGTGAGCCTTTCGGTAACGGACTGCATCTCTACAGGCAAGAAAAACAAGAAATATTAAAAAGAAAGCTTGTGTCGCATGAAATAATACAATGTGTGGAAATGTTTTACAGATTATCCACAAGAACATCACAAGACCCTTTTATTACATTGTCTTATCAGGTTTCCTCTTTGCTATTTTGTCTGATGCTAGTATTTTGCCTGACTCCTTTACTTATTTAGTATTTTATCTCTCTCTTCCTGTTGGCACCCCTATTTGTGGGTCTGAGTTTCTATCTTTATGGTTTAAATACACTTATTGTAAGTAGCTTTGGACACCAGCATCAGCCAAAAGTTTATGTAATGTTATGTAAAGTATAAAGTACTCAACAAAAAATGTAATCCACAAGTGACTCACTAGGCCCTGTTGTAAGTTTGTCCAACCCTTATTCCTATTTGCTATTTTGTCTGATGCCCATAGTTTACCTGACTCCATTCCTTATGTTGTTTGTTCTCTTTATATCTCTCTCTCTCAGCATACATTTGTGGCTGGTTGAAGAATGCAGTTGAAACTGATGTCATGGTGACATAAGTGATGGCTTTGATCTAAACAGAATGCAGAAAATGTTAAGTATACATTGTAATGGGTCGAATGGTTGAAGTTTGCTGAAGTTTTTCTTTCCATAGAAAGTATGGAAAAAAAGAGAAACGTGAAAGGAAGCACATGCTTACCATGATGATTAATGTTCTTTTATTCTGAAAGCTCGTATATTTGGCCTTGGTTTAGGCTATGGTGCACTTTCACTGAAAAACAGGTTATTGAATTGGAATTAGGCATTCGTTTTTCGAGAAAATCATAATCATTGCTCTATTATTAGCTCTATTAGCTCTCTCAGTGCTTTTTTTTATAGTTTGAAGCTCATAAGCAAAGTGAAGTGAGTGCCCTGGAAATGTGAAGTTAAAAATGTTTTTTTTGGCAAATTAATGGACTCCTTTGTGGGATTCATCTGTCAGCTGATGTGAATTAACTTTATGATATTATTTCTTGTTTTGTTATTCTCATATCCATCGTCTTATTTAAGTGTTCGTACACTGTCTACTGTCTTCAGTTGCCACTCAACAGGTGTAACCAATTCCAAATCCTCAATTTTTTCCTAATAGGATATTCTGATAGTGATATATTGTTGCTATTCATACTTAATATTAAACAATATTTCACATTTCAGTACGTAACATCCTGATGTCTGTGTGTGTGTGAGCAAGCTTGCAGACTGCACTGTAGACAGAAATTACCTACTGACCCATTGATGTTTTTTAATACTTTCTTCAAGTGTCTAAACTTTGAGAAAGTATTTTTCAATTGCTTCTATCTAGATATGGCCCAACATGAAATTCAACTCTTGGTTGAACAAGTGAACCTGCCACAGATGTTTGGTGAATAGTTTAGGGAAAAAAGGGGAGAGAGTGAAACAAGTAAAGTAGTCAGATAAACTAGAAAATGCTTGTGGAAATCTACTTTATCTGTAAGGATGTTAAAGTTTCTACTTTTCTGTAATTTGTTGTTATTTCAAAGACTCTAATGTTAATAATTTTCCCTTTCAGAGAATGTGTCTCCACAGACACCTTTTTTTTTCGAAAACATCAAAGAAGGGGCATTCTGTTAAGATCACACATTTCCAATGTTAACTATCACATTAAATTAAACAATGTATTTTCTGATTTTCTGAAACATCAAAGAGAGTGCATTCTGTTCAGATCAAAGCCCATTTAATGATGATGATGATCTTCATCCTTCAACCTGCCACCTGTTGAAGAGACACATTCTGAAGTTCAGCAGGAAGATTTCCGGATCATTAGGCCGACAGCTTGCATCTTGGTGTAGCATGGAGGAGGTAATGTTGGATAAATTCCATTGGGAAAAGCTGTTTACAAGTTTACTTGGGACTCATCATCCTGGTATTACAGGTCCTCATATGATTCTGCGGTCAAAGAGTTGGTTTTTGATTCAGTCGTAAAAGACTGACTCTTTTGTTTGAGTTATCATTTCTGCATTGACCTTTGACACCAAAATCTTTCAATATATATAATATAATAATATTTTCAAGTGTCTGTTTTCGGACGGTCTCACACAGACAGTTTCTGGTCTGGCAGGAAAACTTCAGGAAAATGTCCTGAGCCACATTTGCAGACAATTGTGTTCTTACGTTAGGCATTTTCTGGTCATTTCCCGAAAATGTCCTGAAGGAAGCTCTCGTGTTAAGACAGCACTACCTATTGAGACAAAAATGTCCTGCTATTGTATAAAGTCCTTGGCTAGTTTTATACATTTTAAATGCCAGAAGAAACAACATAATGCTTTGATGAGGAAATCTTGTCTGTAAAGTTTCTTTTTGGTGACATCCTTTCTTTTGTTCTATTTCATAGACACTAATAGTGAATTATTTTTACTTTCAGGAAAATAATACAGAAAGAGGGTTGGACCATGTAGTGTCTCAACCTAATCAGGTGGGGTTCCAGCGGCACCATTCATTTGTGAAATACTAAACAAGCCTTAAACTGTTGTAAGTTGAAAGCAACTTATGATTTTAAGTTGAAAGGTGGCTGAAGTTTGTAATAACCAGAAAACGTACAGAAGAACATTGATAATAATAATTGCAAGTAGAAACGTCATCACTCTGTCATCAAATCAAAGGTATTTGGAGATGTTAATACCTTGAAACAGTCTATTTATGATTTATCCTAAAAGTTTAACAGCAATGTTGAAAAGCATAATTTACTGCTTTATTTAGACCAGGGTTTCCAAAATGAAGCATCAGTTCAAGCATTAGGGATATATGGTCAAGCATTACATACTCTAGGTAAAGGTTGCCAACGCTGAGATTTTGATATGCATGCTGGGAGCAGTGTGGGTGGAGACTTCCCAGCATGCCTTTTGACAAAGTTAATGTTGGTATTTGCGTTAGATATGCACCATGTATAAGAACAGGTATGCTGTTTTGTGTATTCTAAATCATTGCTTCTGATTGGCAGAGTTATCTGTCTCTACTCTGTTGAGTGTGTCAGCCTCAGGTAATGTCAGGCCATCATACCTGCTTATATTATAAAAATGGTTGCAGTCAGTGATACCATCTACAGTTTGAATGTCAAACTTCTTTAACACTCCTGAATAATATTTCGATTTTCTTGACTTTTTTGCTCCCTGGGTAAAGCGTATGAGGGCAATTGCTGGTTAAAACATGATAAGTTTATTTGGAATATAGAATATTAATTAATATTTAGAAAGTATTAAACAACTTCAATCTCAGAGAATGATTTTTTATAATACCATTATATAGCAGCCTAATAATTTGTAAAATAATGTACGAATTTAAATACAAACACAATTAATTAATATGTAATATATAATAAACACTAAGAATATTAATCATAATAAGACAAGTAGAACAATAGTCTACATTAAAATCAGAGGAGACATTCATTCCTACATTGTATTTGATGGGGGGCAGTTAGGGACTTGGATAGTGGTTAGGGGGGCACTGCCCAAAAAAGGTTGAGAAACCCTGGTTTAGACCAAAGCCATTCAATGATGTAACCATGACTCTGCGTGAGTTTCAACTATTTCTGTATCCTTTAACTAGCCAAACTTGTTTGCTGCTGGATTACTTTTCTGTGATTGAATTCATTTTGTGGTTTCATAGACTATAATAGTGATTATGTATCCCTTTTAGGAAACTGATTTGGAAATAAGGTTGCACCATGTAATGTCAAGACTTGATCAGGTAGGACTACGTCATTGGCGTGTAAAATATACTTATGGTAGCAATGAACCTGCAGTAAAATGTATCATCCTCTTTTTGTGTTTCAGATAATGGAACAGTCTGATGACATTTATTCAAACCAATCTCTGCTCAAGGAGCAATGGCATCAGCTCAATATCATATTATCTCGGCTTGATTATTAATTGGCTGAAGGAAGAAATGCTTAGGGATAATGTTTGACATGTCTCTCAAGTTACATGCAGGTCCATCTGAACAGTACAGTACAGCCACATTTGTATTTAGTAAGATGAGAAAGGACCATGGAAATCACATGAAGGCATGGGTCTTAGTTGTCAGTATTTATCTCAGATGTGCAAAGTACAGATCACTTGTGTGAAGGGGTGGCATGGGTAAAACAAGTTAAATTTGTTATTTTCATTCTCTCGCAAAACTATTTCCTTTGGGATAAAAAAAAAACTCGTCAAAAACTTGTCATATCTTAACAAAAACATTGGATCAATAAAAGCACACTGGTTCAATATGAAGTTTATTGTCAATCAATCAGGAGACAGGACTCACACAACCAAGATCATCTGCTGTCAATACCTGAACAAAGAGAATAATCTAAATCTACAATGACAGTTAACTCACTATATATATATATATATATATATATATAATTTAAATTGAGTTTACATATATATATATATATATATGTATTATACATTTCCATACTTAAGTACATGTATTCATGTATACATGTTACTTGAACCACTCTTTATAGATGAGACACTTACATCATGTATAAGATGGTCACTTTTATTCTCACAAAACCACAACAGAACGTACAAAAGCAGCAACCTTTTGTCTGGTTGATTATTCTCACATGATGCGGCAACTTTCCATACACAAAGTTGCGCATTGTTTTGCACTGTAAGGTGATTTTAAGTTATACTGACTTTAATGTAGATTATCATTCTTCACGATTCACAAACAACAATCCACACAGCAAGCATCACTCTCAGACTGTAGGAACAGGATTAAGTTAATATACCATATCATTCATATATCTTTCTCATTTGTTGGAAGAATCATTTTATACTTTATCATTCTGACAATAAAAGGATGCTTTACCGACCCATTTTCAACATGATACAAAAAAACTATAGTTGAAGTTTACTTTATCATACACTCACAGTTATACACAGAATTATCAACAAGAAAATGAGACTTCTGTTGATTCAGCGTGCAGATTTCCAGGAATGTATACAGTAGGCATGCTATTTTGGATTTTTTTCCTTGTATAAAAAAAAATCACATAAAATTAATTCTGTAATATAGCATTTTAGTTTATATACATGATTTTAACATCCACAAATGGTTTGAACAATCACATCAAAAAAACATCAATATAATTTAAACTTCTTCGTCTGTGTAGTTTACATACACTATAGGTTATAATAGAGGTAAACAGCAAAACGGGGTTCCTATTTGTGTTTCTGTGGAAGAGATTATGTATTTTTTTTAATAAATGTGGTACATTTACTGTTCAATCCATCGTGGCCAGAGGAGTACCCACGCTTTGCTGACTGGTCTCTGTGATCTCAGAAACAGAATGCGGTTATGGTTAGTTGAAAAAAATAAATCTTTAAAACAGAAAAATAATAATTTAAGTAAGTTACATGCTTATGAATCCTCTTCAAGTATAAAAATACAAAAAAAGCTGGATTTATAATTATAAAACTTAGATGACACTTTTCTTTTTTACATGTTAATAAAGCAATCTCTTTAAAATAAAACTAAAAGGTAATATAGTTTACATACAATATATCTGTGTGTTTAGGTTATACTTTAAATGCACTTTCTATCTTAGTGCTAGCTTTTAATGCTATTTTTGAGACTACTAATACATTCCAAAAATGTATTAACGATATACTGCAATGTCCCCCAGCAAATTACATTTCTGCCAGTGGTATTAAGGCAGACACTGTCAAACAGCATAGACCCCCTGTGTTGTATTATTATTTATCATGTCATTTTAGATTTGTTCCATGCCACTGTATAGGCTAAATCATAAAAAAAAAAAAAATGTAAAAACATATAACATGGTACATCCAAGGTTTGACCGGAACTTTTGCAATAAAGCAGTTGGGCAGAATTAAACAATAATAAAACAAATGACTTTTAAGCAAATATAAAGCTGTGTCCTAGCTTCATAGCTTTGTATAAGTATGCGTTCTATTTTCGTTGTCACACTGTTATATTCACAATTTATCTTTTCAATAACATGTGTTTTTTATGTGTAGTGGTGGACAGTTATCATTTACATTAACTACAGAACAATAATATGAACTACTGTAAAGTGTGTTATTGGAGCTTCAAAGTAAGCTCACCTTAGATAAGGTGGATGATCGATTTGAATGATGTTAGACATCAAATGGAACTTAGAAACAATTTAAATTGAAAAAATGATGGGAAAGACATTTTACCACAATAACAAAATGTCGGTGTGTTGTGCTCTGTTAATTTGGCAAATTTGCAAAAATAAATTGTTCAAATGACAAAATCTCACGCCGTCAAGGTCTGAACCAAAAGTCCAAATGATCCGAGTACTCCTCACGAAATAAGTCCATCTGATACCTGAGAAGCAGACAAAGAATGAAAAAAGCAAAGCAGGAGAGAAAGGTAGGCTGGTGCGCAGACCAAAAGGATGTGAGCAGCAGCAGCAAAGGGAAACTGATGATTGATGCAGTATTCCTGCTGTCGCACAAGAAGCAGCAGTCGGTGGAAAAAGCTCAGTACTGGAGCAAGCAGATAAGGAAGATTTAAGAGCACAGAAAAATAGATCAATAACAAGACAAAAAATAATAATGGAAACAAGAAGCAGTGAAAGGGAAGGGGTGGAAAGAAAAGAGACAAAAATCAAAATTTACAAACGGACAAATGTATTTCAATTTGTGTGTGTGTGTGTGTGTGTGTTTGAGCAGCAAACAGGAATAAATGATGCTGTGATCACAGAGCTGCTCAGCTGTCTGAGCATTGGGACGGAAAATCCCTCCTTCTGCTCCTGTTCCTCTCTGTGTGATGCACAGATGAGGGATACTGTAATGTATGGGGAAAAGGAGGAGGAAACAAAGAAAGGATGGAAAGGTGTAGGAGACCAGGGAGGGCCAAAGGAAGGAAAGACAAGAGACAGAGACAGAAAAGGGGGCGAAGGAAAGGTAAGGACAGCAAGCCTGTGAGAGGGAACAAGGAGAGGAGATAGAAGGAAAGGAGAGATGGGTTGAAACGAGGGGAAGAGTGTAAGAGAAGATGAGGAGGAAAGGAAAGGAGAGATGAGGAGGGACATTACAGAGAAGAGATGAAATAAGGAAACAGGGAGGGGTGAGGAGACGCGGAGGAGGAGCATACAAGTGTGTTTCCTCTGATCACCGCTCTTTATGAGCCACGGCTGCTGAGTGGTGCTAAGAAAACATTTCCTCCTGCTTTTTAAGAGCCCGGCAGAATCAGGAGTCTTCGAGGCTCCTTAGAGATTTGAACAAACAGACCAGCTGAAAAACAACCCAAACCTCGATGTCCCCTAGTGCCAATTGAGTCTGATCCCCCCTCCTTTTTTTTTAACTTTACTGAAAGGGTGGGGGGTGGGAGAATAGGTCAGCTATGAAACAAAGGAAACATTCTTTAAAATCCCAGATTTGAAAATGAAGAGTTCTGATGTTAACCAAAATCAGAAAATACATTAGGTGTCTTGAAAGCATGTCAGGGTTAAAAGAAATGTCAACACACTGAACACCGATTTAAATAATATTCATTCTACATATATGTCTTATTTCTGCATAGAATCTGCACTAACACGATGTTTAATGACATCATGAGGCAAGAGTTCATTGCTGAATCCAAAAGCATATCTGATCATCAAAGAATGATCAAAAAGGCAGGGAGGTCCAAAAAACCTGATCCGATACTCTTGAACACTAATCCTCATCGTCTGCTTGTGGAGGGAAGGACTTCACTTGTCCATATCACCGTGTCAAAAGAATGTTTGCCATTTGCTCATTGTTGTTATGTCTAATGGGAACAATTATTATATCATTTATTACGGCATATTAATGTCATGCCTGTGTGAGTGCATGCCGATGAGCTGTTTTCAGGGGTTGTTTAAATTTAAAAGAAATTATCTCAATACGCATAAATAATAATAAAACAAGTCCTGGCATTGCAACAAAGGCAGCTCAGTCACTGAGATGATGATTATGGCTTAAAATGGGTGTGAGGACTTTAGGTGCTCCCTGGATTTGTTATCAATTTTCCACCGCAGATGATTTTCTGAAACCTTTTTTTTTTTGAGAGATGAGGGATGGGTCAAAGCAGCACCACTCATCCACCAGGGTGCGGCTTGGAGAGTCTGCAGGAGCAGAGAAGAAGAGCAGAGCCACGCATCTAAAAAGGCCCTGCTTCATAGTTGATCAGCCGAGTGCTGGGTTCAACCTCCTGTTCATTTATACCAAAGTTGTCCAAACTACGGCCCGCGGCCCATCTGGGACCCGCTGCGCAGTTTGATCTGGCCCCTCGGTTCATTTTTAATCGCTGTTTCGGCACTTCCGCCAAAATATTTGAACACCCCTGATCTATACACATTGAGCGGGTGAATCAAATACTCAGCTCTAAGCGGGCGGTTTATCACACTCCAGTGGCAAGCGATGAAGCCAGGCATTTTCTGGGCTTGTTAAAGTCACAGATAAACTGTTGGAGACTGTCAATATTATGTGAGTTAAAACAACACAAGTAAATGTCTCCAGATTGTCAGAGCTGCGGAAGATTGTGACCTGATGCAGAGTAGACAATCTAAAGTTTGTTCTGGTTTTGTCACTACCTACAATACTCCCATGTAATGCATGGAGTTAGTTGTAGTGATTAAAATACACATGTTTAAGGACATTTTAAACAGTATCTTTTAAATTACTTGTATGGTTACGGTTATTGTCTACCTGCTCAGGGACTGAGATGGAAATGAGCTGGTTGCTAAATTTGGCCCATCTCTTCTACTTGTATTAGGTCCAATGTTTTCTGGACGTGGCCGTGTGAGTGGACAGCAGGTTTAGAGGAGCATTTGTGGACGCAAATAAATGCCATAGAAATCAGAATTTTGGAAACGCAATACCCCACTCTGAAACGTAACCACCATTTACTTACAACTACTGCGGTATTCGATTTGGTTTATATACGAAACATTGTCTGGTCCCAGTATCTCAGTTGCTAACTGGAAACCTTGCTTCTTGTGCTTAATCATCTATGAAAAAATGTGGAATTAATGGCACATTTTAAGTAAGCTTGCTTAACGGATGTGCTTCTTGGAGGGAATATGAACTTTGCTGGCTGTTCAATACCAGCCACGCAAATGTGCTAAGATCCTTTGCGACTGTTGCCAGCTATTTTCCACCTTTTAAACTTGAGATTTAAAGGATTATCGTTGGCATTACAAAAACAGAACAGCATGCGGGAATTATTGGACAGAGCAACAGATGATGAGGGGGAGGATTCAAAAAAGAGAACACATGGCCTCATCACAAAATACTGTATCATCACGTTGACCTTGAGAGATGAAATAATAATTTGTGGCATTGTTGAAGATTATGTCACAATATGGAGGCTATGACATGTACGCGAGTATTAAAATAAAGCTACTTTCATCACTCACAAGCACCCAAAACCTTCTGTCGGAAAGCGAAACATTGACCTATTCTTTTGACAAAATCTCAATGTCTAAGCAAACAAGGCGAGATCTCTGTGACTCAGGTTTGAAAACATAAGAACATCATGACTGGTCAAAGGTTTGCTTCTGCTTTTTTTGTATGATCTCATATAGTCAGCTGGTAGGGCCTTTACAGTGTTTCTCATCTGGTCGGAGTTGCAAGGTAAGCGTCAGGCGGGCGGAGCGTCAGAGGTGGAGCTGTTAGAAGTGGAATACCTGCTGCTGGCCCTGAACTTTGGGGAAATCCTCTTTCTGCTTGCGAGTTTTGGGCCTCTCCAGGCTGCCTTGCTGAAGGTGCTTGAGTCTGGCTGCAACGGTGGAACCCTTCGCTGGCCCTGGGGAGTTACCGGCGTTCTGTGGAAAGACACGACATGTCATTGCATTTACAAGTAGCTCCACTTTTCACTACATGTCCAAACCCTGATTAGCAGTCTTCCGCCTATGCCAGGGGTGAATTAGCATAATAACCTAACTGTAACGACAACAATTTTTTTTTCCATTTCGTTTGGTAAAAAGGGTAAGTACATACTGAAAATGTTCATATTTAATGAACTATCTTTTGATAACACAAACAACCTGACATTTTAGAAACTAAGTGCAAATCGTAATTTTAACTAGGGTGGTCAAGCGATAAATGTTTTTATTAAATAATTAATTTCACGCTCGATGTATTTATTAATCGCATATATCAATATTTACTGTGAGAAGCATTTCAAAATATTAAATAGGATTTTAGAAGATGAGTGAAGGCCTTATAAACTTTAGGTGGACCCTTTTACTACCTCTGCAATCCAAATCTTTTTTTCACTGTTAACATTCAATTATTTACCCAAATAAAAAAAAACAGGAAATATCCGCTTTGACCTGAATAATATTTCTCCAATAGGAAATAACTTATATAGCATTGCATTATGTCTTTAATATCTTATGACAAAATCATCAAAACTATATATCTATAACTCTTCTCTCTTAGATGAGCATTTTACCAAAATAGAAAAAACAAACAGGGAACAACCATTATGTTGTCTTGTTGTATTTCTTTTTGAGTTCTTACACTCATCCCTCTGCAACTTATCACCAAAGGGCTTTAAAATTCTAATCTAGCACGGAGGGGGAGGGGTTTAGACACCAGAGGCTTCACTTTTGGGAGCAGCCATGTCGCCATTCTTTGTCTATCGTAATTTTTCTCATTTTTAAGTAAGAAATTATTTTAATAAGTAAAGAAAGTCAAGTGAAGTTAGAGTCAGCCCTGGTAGTCTCCAGTCAGCATTTCTGTTTTCTATAAGAAATATTGTTTTCATCACCAACATTAGAAACAGAAATAGTTTTATCCTTCTTACATTATTCAGTGCCCTAAATACCTTATAACTGAATGAAAGCATGATCCGAAGTTAAAACCAGTGGAAAATAATTATAATAAAACATAATTTTTTTAGTGAAATGTTTCTGTGTGCAGCTCTGAACCCTCACCCTCCCTACCTCCCTCAGGCTTACTGTCCTTCATTTTGACATCTACCAGCTTTGTGTTTCTGTACGATAATTCCAACCAAAACAAGTATTCTTTACTCAGAGAAATGTGTCACCTGAGCTGTCAAGGGGTGCACTCTTTGCTCACAGTCTGCATCTGACTGACTGAACGTCAAACCATCCGGTTGTATGCCTACAAAGCCATTGCCGTGGTTTTCATCTCAGAGGATGAGCGAACGAAACAAAACATGCAACCATTGCAACCATCACAAGCAGGTATTAATGTGTACATATTTAGATCTCTCAGAGAGGCGGCTGAGAAGTGGAGGTCAGCAGTGGAGTGGAACTATTGAAAAAGGTTAAATGTTCAGGACAGCATCTACAACTACAACCACACTATTTCACATCTAAACTGACTTCCTCTTCTGGACACATACATATTCTATTTTAAATGAAGATAAATGAAAGTATGTATGATTTTGTAGCTGTTTTGTAAATTTGTTACGAGGTCATATATGTTGGGTTTTTTGTGAGTTTTGCTAAATTGTGGGATCTTGTATAAATAAGAAAGTCCAAATATTCAGCTTGAAACAAATAAATATTTGTTTTTATTTCAATTAGTCATTGTGGATTTTGAGTGTTTCGGTACTTCTGCCTTGGAACTAAGATATTCCATCAATGCACATGTGGACTCAAAAGGATTGTTAGAGACAAACTTAACTATCAATACTTTATGTACACCTGGTATCAACACACAATTACTTCATCTCGATAAGGAAAAATGGATGTTAATTAATGATCAGCCAAAGTCCGCCTCTTTCTTCAGACTTCAGGAACAAGTTTTAATACCTTAAAGAAGAATGTCATTATCCAGATAAAGTTCCCTGGTAAACATCACATGCGAAAACTTGGTGTTAATGCTTGTTCAGCCTTTGTGAAGTGAAATGGAGAATAGTTTGAAACGTGTTTTAAGTGGATTGACAAGGTGGACTGTGTAAAAGAGTGTGTCAACACTTGTAGTGTTTATAAAGGCAGTTAAAGAGGGAAAAGGATGGCAGTGAGTTGAAGTAAAAGCACAATCCACAGGTGTGACTGAGGGCTACCACAGGTTGTAATGTTACCTTTCTGCTGAGGGGGCCCATGGCAGGGAAGGGTTGGGGTGACCTTTGGTAGAATGCTGAATCATTCACTACAATCTTTAACTGCCATTCTCTGAAATATCTTTGGTCCATGGTTTTTGTGTTAGCGTGAGACATGTTATCACACTGACACACCACATGACAAAACATCAAAATCTACTGTGTGCCCCGTGGTATTACTAATAAATTGACCAAACTGTCTCACCTCCAGCTCTGCAATAATGTTGTCTTCATCGTCTACATCTTGAATCGCTGACGCTGCAATCACAGGTGGTGTGGAGGCAGGCCGCGGAGTGTCACATGGAGTTCGCCTCAGCTTCACAAGAGTTTTGGGCACGTCCCCATCGTCCTCTGTCTTAAAAAGCAAAAAACAACAGCAACGAAACCCCTCTTCAAAGCAAGGTCCACATATAGCAAACAATTTGCATTTCAGAGTCGATAATTGTAACGTGTTTCCACAGTTATTTTATACACCTGAGAAGGTGCCCAAGTCAGAAGAGATGATAACTATCCAATGCAATATACAGTAGTGTTACCCTTATTAAGCTTCAATCAAAACAAGCAGTGACAATACAGCAAAGGTCATGTAATTGATGAAAGAGCTCCATTAGTACATACAGTAACACAATGATATTAATTACAATAACTTAATGAGGATTTCTGATTCAAACTAATAAAAATATTGCTCTGATAAAATCAAATGAATAAATCAATGCAGAAAGATATCTTTTCAGAGAAAACTGCATGCATGATCTATATATCAAGTAAGCAAGAATATGTAATTATAATTATAGTTTATTTTATTTATTTATTCAAACAGGGTAGATAGGCTGGGCATACCACATAATTATTTTTCATTCGTATTCAATATTTGAAATTTTGATCTATGCTGACTACTATTTGAGCTTAATGAGCTATTTGTGTCGCTATTTGTGTTAGATGAACTTTAGTAAACTGTGAGACTGAGATAGACAATTCTCATGTTTGTTGTTTAAACATTCTTGTAAGTGAGACATTTTAAGATTGTTTATTAGTATAATATTATAAATAATTAAGGTGATTATTAAAAGAAAGGGAATCTCTAAATATTGTTTTTGGATAAGTTTTGTATGTTGATTATGTAGCAATTTGTTTACTACACTCCTTAATGAGATAAATATGCATCATAGTAGAGCATCATTACAGAGGTGCACAATCGAACCTGCACACAGGTCATACCCGTTTATGTCTCTATGTCTACATAATGTGGCTGGGAATGAATAAAACACGCAGACTGGCATAAACAAACCAAAGATATTATATATATATTATTATATATATTTGTTTATACTTTTTATACTCAAAGATGCTTCTGCTGTGGGTGTATGTGCAGTGACCGTCACATAACATTTGACTGACTTTTTAAGAAAAAAAAGTAAACGTTAAAGCATTACTTTTCAGTACATGAAAAATAAGGATTTGATATGAGGAGAACTATGTCAAAAGGTAGAGGAATAATATGTGGAGACTATCTTAAGACAGAGCATGCCATCTATTGAGCACATTTCACAGAACTCAAACTGAACCCTTGTGTGAAGGAACTGACAAAAGGTCTCAAGGGAAATACTTGACACTGCTATATCAAATGGGCCAAGGTCTCTGAGGGACGTTTACGGCACCTGATTTTAAAGCAGTGCCGTGAATTCAGAGTGAATCTCCCTCTCCATGGAGAGAGTGAGAGGCGTAGAAAAAGAGAGAGTGCGAGAGATCAGAAAGGCTTTTGAGCATCACAGGCCTGGGAACCAAATATCAGGCTGTCTTGACTGACATTAAATCCCACAATGTGGAGTCTGGTTCCTTAATACCAACAGTGCGTGTGCGCTCCAATAGTCTGCAGCAAACACACAGTCATGCAGAGTCATGGGGAACTCTCATCAGAGAAAAGGAAGACGAGGGGTTCTAAAGCGGACCGTCTAGGTGAAAAAAATAAAGACCTGACCCCAGTATCCAATATCAAGGTGAGGCTTTTATGACATAGTTTCAGCAACTCACCTTGAGATTCTTGCCGGCGACGATGACTTCTCCGGTGCGGTTGGTGGTGAGGCCGTGCACTGATGGGAAGCTTCGTCGTGGTGGTGGTGGAGGCGGAGACTTGGAGGGTTTCTCTGTACGGTACCTGGCCACATTGGGGTCGACTGCGGACAGAGGACAACACCTCCATATTTTATAGCGTTCAAAAAAAAACACCTGCTAAAAAAAAACAGCATTCCGACCCCATCTTCACGCCTCTACAGTCTCACCTGAGCCTCGATGTGAACCGGCCCCCTCCATACTGTTCAGTTTCTGGGCAGCCATCTGCACTTTACCAGGCGGCTGGTCCCCAACGGGCGTAGGGGTTGAAGCGCCAGCGGTACCGGCTGCAGAAGTGGCTGTAGTGGAAGTGATGGGGATGGTGATCAGTGGCTTGGGGGGCACTGCAGGTTTGTTGATGTGCCTGGCTGCGAAGTCGAGGTCTGGGATGGCCTTCATGAGCTCAGCCTGGGTCTCCTCAAGCAGGCGGTTGATGTCCTGGGCACTGAACTGGGTCAGGCTGGCCCGCTTCTCCTCCCAGTCCCGTTCTGCCGCCTGACGTGAATAAAGATACAGACAAATGATAAATGGAAACACCTCACGGTCAAAGCAAACATGCCATAACTCAGTCGCATAAATGCCATGTCCTTACTCATATCACAAAGACAAATTGAATTATAAACAGCTGGGTTGCCAGTGGGAAAATGTAATCACCTTGAGGAACAATTTCTACATGTAAATGCATAATCACCATCTGGCTGTAACCAGCATATTAAGCGTTGAATAATGTGCATGTGAGTGTTAGATTAGACACAACAGCATAATCTATAATCAGCTGCTGATTACCAGTCGGACTTCAGCCGTCACAGACTTATCAGCAGGACGCCGACTGGGCAGGTCGTCGAGAACTCGATTTCTGAAGGTCATCGAGGGTGGGACGTCCTGCTCGGGGCACGAGGTGTCATCGCCGGTGGACACGGGCATCCAGTGCACCAGCCCGGCACCGGTGCTCAGGTCGGCGAGGCTGAGTGGAGGACTGTTCAGGATGTCCAAGTCTGAGCCGCGACTCGTGTCCTCCACTCTTGAGAAGTCCTCAGGGCCTTTCCACACGCCTTCCGTGACTTGTCTGTACATATAGGAGGGATACAAAACACTACAATACACACAGGACACCATGAAGGTCCTACACGGTGTTAGAAAAGCAGCCTACAAACTATGAGAAAGGATACAATAATGCAAAATACATTGAATTTAACTTTAAAAATGCAAATAAAAAAAGCTTTTTCCTAGTATTAACCCTGTGTCCCTGTGTTATTTGTTAATTACCCTGCAAGCCAGCCTATCATAACAAATGTTTTGCTTCTTGGAGCTTAGTGTTCAAATATCAAGGTCAACAAAATATGGTGCAATAAGTTATCTTACGTATACTGTATACTTTCATGCTTGGTATGTAAATGTATATTCCTCTACTTATTATTTAATTTCCAAGCTTTTAAGGGATTCCTGAACTGTATTACAAGGTATCTCTGCATCCTATAACACCACAGACCTGACCTAAAATAGATCAAAAAGCTACAAATTTATGAATAATTTATGATATGATCATATCACAATCTGAGAAAATTTCATCACAGGGTGTATTCATGCATACATTTTTGCAACTGATAAGACTAGTGACACAATCTAAACCTTGTTTGTGACCTCGTTGTAGAGCACCTTTGTTAGAATAAACGCCAAAATCTTTTTTTTTTTATTTGTTGGGGCTTGAGTGTTCTGCTGCAAGCATGCAAAGCAAAGCAAATGAACAGTAGTGCACAGTAAATACCTTAGTAATGCCAATTCTCTTAGTTTTATCTTGAGTTTTAAGAGCTCTTGGCATCTTCACTTATTTCCTCTCCGGTTCACTTAAAAAATATCTGTAACAATATGTGAATGCCCTTGTGTATATATCATGAATAATAATCATACTTTGATCTCTAATCAAAAAGTGTAATATACCAATTATAAAAATCTTTCTCATAGTAAAATAGCGCTTTTATATCAGTACTGAAACTTAAGGCACTGCCTGTATGAGGTACAACTAAATACTATATTATATTAATAAACTTCTACTATACTAGTTAAGTTTGAATAAGCCCTAGCCATGTTGCGTGTAAACGTTTTCAAGCAGTGGTGAATGTTAAGGCAGCCTCACAGAAAATCATGGTTTGTGAGCTGGCTGCGGGATGTGCAGACCTGCGCAGAGTACTGAGCGCATCTGTCATGGTGTTGCAGCGCTTCAGCAGGGCATCCAGTCGGTGAGGCTCCTCTTTCAGGAACTTAACAGCTTCTACCTCCACCCTGAGCACCACCCGCATTTTACACTGCAGGCTGGGAAACTGGTCTGCAGGGGAGAGAGAGAGAAGTGGACCAGGAAGGAAAATGCAGGATGGATGGACGGATGGATGAGAAAGATGAATTAGTTGAAATATTAACATGAACAAAAATCAAGGTCGAGAATGTTTTCTTTTTTGATATATCGGGACAGCTTGTGAGGAGGATTCGGTGGAAGGACGAGCTTGACGTGGCACACTGTGCTTTTGTCTTTGCACGAGAGGACAATTCACAGGGATAATCTAAGCATCAGCTGTCATGTAAACTGTCAACCTTCACAGTGTTGGGTACGGGTAGGCTAGCTAAGGGGTTCCGTTACACTATTTCATGAAAAAGTCTCTCAGAGCTTTGGTATTCAATGACGAGTGTAGTGCAAAGATTTGAACCGCAGTACAAAAGTTTAAAAACCCAAATGCATGGATAACCATCAAAACTAGAAAATGCATAAATATTCATTTGTGACTTGGTGCAACATGCACATGTAGAGTTACAGCAAAACATGTACTACAACTATGACCTGCAAATACAACTAAAGCTCTACACCGGGACAGATTTAATTACTGACACATTTCAATAAGTGAGTAATGTCATTATGCAGGGTCTGTTACTTCAGATAATTATATCTCGGGTTTCTCAAAAAGCGACTTATTTTCCCCATGTATCAAAGCATATTGACAAATTAACCAATCAGAAAGAGGTGCATTTGAAAAAGGTTTTGCTGGGAGCCAAATGGACAACGAAAGGAACAAGCAAACATGCAAGACGTCACAGAACACTCACTCTTGAGCTCAGTCAGAGTCTCTCCCAGCATCCTTAGCTCTTTGCTCTTCTGCTCCACATCCTGCTCGGTCACCAGGCCATGGTTGACGGACAGGTTCCTCTGCAGCTCCTCAACCGATTTCTCCAGGTCACTGTGATGGAGTAGGTCACAGATTCAATACTCGCCATCACTAAGAAATATATATCCATTATAACCTATGACAGCGCCACCACTTCATATCCAGCCTCTAAGTATACAAAAAGTATTGCAGTTTAAAACCAAGTGTGAGGTCCTGCTGTGTTCCCCTCTACAACAGAACAAAGATAAATTACTCTCTCACTCCTGTGCTGCACTATTCATTTGTGCTATAAACTCACTGCAGTTGCTGGATGAGCAGCTCCTCCTGGTTGAGGTATTTAAGTCTCTCCTCCTCCACTAAGAGACGTTGTCTCTGGAGCGGGTCCTCCTGAGTTCGCATGGCGTCCAGCATCATTAGGCTCAGCTCCGACTCCGTTTGTCTCAGCAGCGTCAGGACGGAGTCCTGGTTCTCCAGCTGGGGCAATATCACAAACTTGATTTAACCTGTCATTCATGTACTGTACATGTTAAATGACTGTATGAGTATGCATGTCCAAATATTCACAAACAAGTTCATTTGGTACACCTACCTCAGCTATTACTTATGGTAATGACTATATTCATTTAGACAATCTTACATTAAATGTATCAATGTATAATGACACAAATGACAAGAGCAACAGCTACTAGATGGTAGCAATCTGAGGTTAAGTGTGTGGAAAGATCAGTGGGCTGTACAATGAAGCAGGATTTTTAGTTATTGAGGTAACTTCAAGTTCAACTCTGGTTTTACAGTCCTGCAAAGACGGTTCATGTCTTACTGGGGAAAATCACCATGGTAACATACTGTAGTTGAACCACTGATGTGTGTGAGTGGCTACAGTTTCAGTTCAAACCTCTTAACTACTGATCAGAGATCACTGAAAAACCAAAGTCAACAGGATAACTTTGATTTGCAACAGGATATCTGACAGCGTTAAGAATTTCAATCTTGATGATAAACACAACCCAAAATTGAAGCCTCTGAATGTGATTGAAAAGTAAGATTGTTTTACAGAGGAAGACATCTTTGATGATAATAATGAAAATTAAGTATGTAAAAATATCTCAAAAGATGATATATATTACATTATATATAACAGGGAGGAAAGAGAGGCCAGAATAACATTTAATATAATATGCATGAAAAACCTGGTGATCATTTTAAAAAGTAATGGGATGGCGAGCACATTTTTTTGAGATAGATAAGAAGACACAATGACTTTATATTCCTTGTTGTTTAATGCTATTAGGTAGTAGCTAAGAATATGATGACATAAGTACTCATAACTACACACACACACCTGCATGTTGCGCAGCTGTGACAGCTGTTTGCGCAGCACATTCGTGTTCTGCTGCAGGCCTTGCAGGTGGAGTTGCATCTGGAGACGTGACACCATAACAGGCTGGTTGACCCCCGAGGGTGGGGGTGGCATCAGGGCCAAGGGAGCAGAAGGTGTCAATGCTGCACATGGACAAGTAGTGTTTTAGTTTGGGGAACTTGCTCTATGATTGGGCTCAGAACTTTGCAACTGATAGAAGTGTGTCCCTTGCCTCAAAACCCTTGGCTCAAACATATAATGAAGGCTTGATGGTAACGAACTTTACATAATGTAGAACATGAGATAAATCTCCAAACCGGTGACTGTTTTGACCTTGAATTTCTAATCAGTTCTAAAACTAATCTGGTTGTCTGGAAAGAGAATATTGGTCATTCCAGTATTCCAGATATAATCTAGTGAGGTCAATGATGGAGATTGTATATAGACTTAACAATGACCATAAGTTTCTCATCACTAAAAACAAAAAAAAACTATGCTCTGACATTAATTAGGATGTAGAGTCGAACACATCATGCTAAAAAAAAACAAACGGAAAGCGAGAAGACGATGGATAAGAGGGTTTTTTGTTGTTGTTTGTTTTAGTTGTATTTTACGTTTTTCTGTCAACACAAACCTTACTTAATAACCCTGGATCTCTTAAGATCAGAAGCTCTCATTGAATTTCTTCCAGCCATGATTGGCCTGAACCAAGCATGAAAGCTTTACATGGGACAGAGTCCCTTGCTCAGTGTTTGACACTGCACTGCTTCCTCATTCATAAATATTTTTTTGTTAAGAAGCGAAATCAGGGCGAAATCTCTGTCAATGGGCGCTATGTTTGCGGTCTACTTAAAGTTCTATTTCATAGCATTCATTGCAGGTCTCAAATTGGGAAATACTGACTCTAGAATGGCTGAGCAGATGTGACCCGGGGGCTAACTGTCCTGAACTGAACCCGACTGAGGCTTGGCCACAGCAAGGTGCTAATGGAGGAGCTAAGCTCTGAGCCTGTGCAACTGTGTGGGAAGGCCCAGCTCACTGCAACACAAATCTCCCGGATGAAGATCCCTGAAGTTGCAAGACCCCTCGTGGAGTATGCACATAACCCCCCTACGAAGGTCCCAGGAGTGAAACAATTGTTTAGCAACTGGGGGCTTACGGCAAGCACCTTTCACAAAGCAGCAGACCTGGGAATGCTGTCCCACAGTCTAACCACAAGAGCCTACACAGAAGACAGAAATAGCCAGATACACATTAATTGCGGAAAGGGCTTTAACCTTGTCCACCATGTTTTGTAAGAAATGTACCCACACAAAAACACTGGAATGGGATTCCCTGTGTGTCTAAGCACCATATTTTAAATAAGCACCATTTATTCTGATTCTCGTAACCCCCTTGTTAAAGGGGGCCCTGGATCTTGAAATGGTCCTGCAGGGGCTGTCTGTCTGGGTAGGGATGATGTATTTCTCCATGCCCCTGGGACAGCAGGTCCCTGCATGGTGGGTTATCTCTGGTAACCAATGCTTTAAAGGCCGGTAAGGAACTCTGGGCTATTTGGGGGAAACACAGCACAAACCAGAACCCACAACCAAGGGTAAGCCAGTTCGTCCTTCCTTAGAACTGCATTCAGATTGGGAGGGATACAACTGAATGTGCACAAAAATCTATAGATGATTGTCTGCATTAATCTCAGATAAGAGTCACTCGGCCTAGATGAAGCCTCCCTTCTGCATGAAGAAGGTTCCCCCTGGCCACACGATTCATGGTTCAGTATTCCTGGCACATGGATGGCCTTTAAGGAGAGAAAAGGTCTGCTGCTACACACTCTGTGTGTGCCAGTGTGTGCCACTGAAAAAAGAGAGATAGGCAGGAGAGACCCTCACACTGTGAGATGGGCATAAAAGCACACCACAATTTTTTTTTTATTTGGGGAAAGGGCAAAATCCCCTTGCTTAAAGCATTCAGGGTGTTTGTTTAGAATGGATCCTTTCTCCTATAAAACTCTCTCTGCTATCAGCCTTTTAAGCCCAACCATTTGGCTGAACCTGAAGAGCTGAGTGGTTGAAGAATGAGAAACTGTCCTGATTTTATAGTCCACAGATACGTTTGAGTCAGTTCAAATTATTCTGACAAATAACTATAATCACTCATACTGAATATTTGCTGAAATTTAAGTTGCAAAAGACTTGCCTATGATTTGACACAATATCTCCCATTGAGAAAAATCTCAATATCAGTATATAATTAAGAGGACTCTTTAACTGTTATTTGAAAAAGACAGAAAACATGCGCTCACACACACGTGCAAACGCACCAACCCACATGCACACACCTAGGCCCAAAATTGGGATTTAAAACAGAACACAGAGGGGCTGATGGGGGAACAAAACCAGACATCACAGGAGCTACCTTTCTTTTTTTGTGTGCGTCCCGCTAAAACAAGAAGCATGGGCACCAATTACACAGCAGCAGTAGCAAAAGCCAGCACATACAATGTAAGCGGAAGAAGCTTGCAGACTCAGAGTCAGCCACAATACAATCACATATGAGGCATCTTAAGTGTTACGAAGAGAAAATGCATTAGCGGCAGCTCTGCGTAAGGAATATGTGACAATTTATATATGTCTATAGAAACAGGCAGCAGAGGGGAACAGGGATATTGTTTTTGTGTTAGTGACGACTTACTGTCAGTTCCCGAGCAGTCGCTGGCTGACTCAATCTTCTCCCTGCAAGAGGTGTCAAATAACTTACAGCCACAATATGCTTTTGACCAAACTTCCAAGAAGCTGTTGACATTTGGTGTAAAATGGTGGAAGTGTGCTGTTTGCGGCAGTTGTATTTTTCGTGCACTCCCTGGCGTGTGTGAGAGTGTTCAGACTCGGCCTGAACACAGTCGAGGAAGGTCAATTTCATTACAGGCATGCATCCTCCTCATGTCCTACCACACTTTTACTGTATATGCAGTACTGTGCAAAGGTTTTAAGCTATTGCGTTTAGATTCCGATTTATCCCACAAGTACCAAGTACCTGAGAAACTGTGTGCAGGTGTTAAAACTGGCCGTGAAAAATGCAGCGGTTTTTATTTCATATTGACCTGATTTAGTGTGATTAAAATCCTTCCTTTTACTTTTAATGCTTCCAACTTTTGTACATGCATGATGTTGCATTTTCAATATTTTCAAGTTTTCAAGTTTGGAGGGCAAATTTCGCATTGTGCATTGGTGATTTTGGGTGTGTTTGGTGTGTGAATGTGTGTGTGTGTGGCATACGGGCTCTCTGCTTCAGGTGTTCTGTTCAGTACTCTTTGCAGCAGGCCAGTAAGACTGGCTATCTGTTTCTCCATGGCCTCCATACGCTCCCTGGATGGTTGGATATATGGATTGGTTGGATGGATGGATGGACGGATGGAAATGGAAAGAGAGAAAACTATATAATATTTTGATCCTGTGAGAAAATTGGCATCATACAACATACTGGTGATTAAAAATGAAAACCACAAGCACAGCATTGCGGATGGTGAACACTAAAATCCATTACTATAAAATCAAGTCAAGTTAACGACAAAGCATGCAGACAGGAACTCCATGAGGTTATGTCTCACCTGGTCTCCGTCTCATTGCACAGAGGTGAGCCAAAGCCTCTAGCGCTACCTCCTTCCCCTACAGGACCGGCCATCAAGCAGAGCTGCTCCGAGGTGAGGCCGGGACCCCGGGCTTTGGGGCTGTCCCCGTAAACGGACGAGGTCACAGAGTCCCTCCGCAAACTCTGTCCGCCTGGCGAGCCGCGTCCAGGCAAGGTGCCGGCATAGGAATCCCTCATGTCAGGTATCTTTTGCGGCGAGGAAGGTGGTGGCACCCTCAGTCCCATCGCCAGCACAGACGCAGCATAGGCATCATTATAAAGGGGCCCTCCTGGCCTGTAGAGGTTGCCACTTTCCATTAACTCCCCTTGCAAAGCAGTTGCTGAATAGGAGGTGAGTGAACGCACTGATCCGGCTCCCCCACCCCCTCCTCCCCCTCCACGACGGTACAAAGAACTGTAGGGGTCAGCTCTGGATGGGAGAGGGGAGTGAGGACCTCCTGCAAGACTCAGCCGACCCACGTCTGGGCCTACAGAGTAAGGGTCCGCATAAATCCCCCCACCACCACGGTCATCTCCCCGCAGCAGTACCATGCTCCTGGACCCCCCCACTTCATCGTCTGGCTTAACATCCCTACGCTCCAGAATGGCACTGGAGGAGGCGCAGAAGGCCGTCTGGGTGTGGTGGGGCTGGTGCAGTTGTGGTTGCTGGTGGGGCGAAGAATGGTGGGACTGGGAGTGTGGGTGCGGCAGGGAGTGGGTGTGGTGCGGTGGCCCGGCATAGGACGAAGGCCTGCCACCACTGTAGAGGAGGCGCACACGGGACGGTGAGCCTGGGGGTGGTGAGGCAGAGGCGGATGAATGCTGGGAAGACATGGGCGGGTTGCTGAGGCGGCGGTTGGGTGGAGAGTCTTGAGGCGCATACACCATCTCCCTCTGTGAAATAATAAACAACACATAGAGAAGACATAAAATGTCTAAATGAGGAGAAAAATATGTTCTATCCCTTTATGTGAAGAGTGTGAGGCTCTGTTTTGTAAGATTCGAAAAGATTTTGTTTATTTTAACGATAAATGATGTGCAAAGACTAAGTTGGCTGTTTAAATATGAAATAAAATTTCTAAGGGGATAAATCCTGGAGAAAAGAAAAGAGAGAAAAAAGCTCTCTATACAGTTTTTAGATAAGTAATTGTTCTGCATGTAAATAGCTGGTTTGAGAATATTTTGATTTCTTTCTTTTTCTATGTGTTTATATAAAATTGTTTTCCATATTTGTATGCATCAAATATTAGACGAAGATTTACATTTTATCAAATAACTACTTGTATCCCAGAAATGGCTTGGCAAAATGTATAGAAATGACTTTATATCTAATTAACGTAACCTATTAATTCTATTTGTGAGGAAGACAATGTCACAATTTTAGCGGGTCAGAGGCGCCACCTGAGTTGGTCTGATTGCTGAAAATCACCAACAACGAGAAGCACCTGGTTTTCTGTCGGGAAAGAGGTTAAAAGCGCCTGTCACCACAGATGTGAGAGTCTGATAGTGGCTTTAAACCAGACAAGTTGACAGAGCAGAACCAACCGGAAAATGCTCTTTATTTAGTTATTTTTGGTTATATTTTGAGGACATAAAATGTCATTGTGTTTTTCACAATATTTCTGTTAATAAAACCAATGAAATCTGGTTTTGTGACTCAAGCCATCTTATATTTTTGATTATATATTTGAATCACAATCAATCTTTGTGACATTATTACACATAAATATTTATGTACACAGATCTGGGACTATAATTATCAAGAAAGAAAATAAAGAAACATGCATTTTGCATGTTTCTGATCCGTTCTGGTATTATAAAGTTCTTTTTGATTTTGTGCAGAATCCAAACTAAAACACCTGTGCAACCGAAATTATTTGGGGAAGTCAAAGCCAGAATTTCTTCAACAAAATGTCAAACATCATGTTACATGTGTATTTAAATTATAAATAATTTATTATATAATTAATTATGTTTCCCACCTGTGAAGTATATGCAGCTAATTATGTCTTTTGCCCTTGAACAAGGCACTGTACCCCCTCAACATCTGCTCCCTGGGCAATAACAAAAAGGCTGCCCACTGCTCTGTGGTCTGTACTCTTGTGTGGAAATTGCTGTGGTAGCCCAAGTGAGTGAAACGCAGACGACAAATTTCTGTGTGCGTTTGTGGATGTGCATGTGGGACTATTTAAGGTTCGTTAATAGTGGTAGGGAACATAATCAAGAACTTCATTAGTGTGTGTAAATTATTTCACAATACACGCAACAGTTAGTTATAGCCACAAAGTATGGCCACATTGTGCTGACTCAGTTTAATGCACATAACTATTGGTCAAGATCAATATGAGATTCAGGCTGTTTAATTAAGCTCAGACAGCTTCATTATTTGCCTTCCCATATAAAGCCTTTCCACATTATTTACCTTTCCACATAAAGCCCATATGTTATAAATGATGCATTTCTATTTTTATCGATGTCAGATAAACAAAACTGCAACTGTCAGAGAAATTACAGCTTGCCATCAGCTGAGTAACAGTAAAGTCACACTCTACAAAGAGTAAGAGACTGGAGTCGTATAAACATTTTTGCTTATAAAGTTTCTTTACTGAATGTGATGAGGAACTTTAATGTTTCCCATGCTATCTCCTTTAACATAGGGCCTTTAAGTCCGGGAACAAGGAGGAGCTGAAATCCGTTCAGAAAGATCTGAGGAGAAAGATAGGAGCTCGAAAGGACAGCTACAGGAGGAAGATGGAGGGACAGCTGCAGCAGCCGAATGTCGGCGGGGTCTGGAGAGGCCTTAAAACCATCTCCGGGCACAAGGAGCCTTACTCCCAGGCTGTGGTAGACCAGAAGTGGGTAAATGTCCTGAACCTATTCTTCAACAGGTTTGATCAAACATCTACCCCTCCCGCAAGCCAGCCAAACCTACAGCCAACCCCCCTCAACTTGTACAAATACCGGTGTATGTCCTATCCCCTCCCTCGGTCTCCCTCCAACAGCAATCACCCCACAGTTACCCCCCTTACATCTTCTAACACCCACTCCCCTCACCCATCCTCTGACTCACACGCCCCCCTGCTCCACTCTGTCCCTCACTACCAACCAAGTGAGAAAGGAGCTCAGAAAGATAAAGGCAAAGAAGGCAGCGGGCCATGATGGCCTCAGCTCCAGGCTCCCCAAATCCTGTGCAGACCAGCTGTGCAGAATTGTGGAGTACGTCTTCAACACTAGCCTGAGACTCAAGAAGGTACCCCAGCTATGGAAGACATCATGTGTGGTACCGGTGCCAAAAACAACGCACCCAAAAGAAAATACAGGCCGGTGGCACTAACATCGCACGTCATGAAGACCCTGGCTTGTCCTGGTCCAACTCCGCCCTCTTGTGAGACCAGCGATGGACCCTCTGCAGTTTGCCTTAAAGTCTGGCATCGGAGTGGATGAGGCCCTCATCTACCTCCAGCACAAAGCTCTCTCTCATCTGGAGAAGCCAGGCAGCACTGTGAGGATCATGTCCTTTGATTTCTCCAGTGCCTTCAACACAATCCAGCCTGGACTTCTTGGGGGCAAATTGGAGCAAGCTGGTGTCAACATTCACCTCACATCCTGGAACTTGGACTACTTGACCAAACGATGACCCTAATAGTGCAATACTCCATATGGTTAATCTCAATATACAAATTTAAGTACTCTGTATGGTCAATTATTCCAACCAGCACTGTTAATCTAAAACTGCATATACATTTGGTCATTGCATACTGTTAATTAATTGCATGAATAATTGTGTATTGTGAATTTCATTATTCAGTATGGTCAGTTTTTTTCATCTGCACTTTAAATTTAAATCAAAACTGGATATATATATGTTTTTACTTGTAACATAATGTACATTCAATTTGACTGGTTTAACTATTGTATCCTATACATTTCCTCTGTGAATTTCATGTTTTGGTATGGTTAGTTTACTCCACTTGCACGTTAAAGTTAAAACTGCATATATTTTATTTACTTGTAACATAATGCCCATTATTTAAGCATTGTATACTGTGAATGCCAATATCTGTAGGGTTAATAACTTTCCATTAGCACTTTAGATTTCGAAATACATATTTTGTTAACCTGTAACATAGTACGAATTCAATTCCGTAAATTTTTTTGTACTGTAAATTTAACTTTTTCCGGATGAGTAGCTACTCCATTCATACTGTAAATTTAAACCACATAAAGTGTTCCTTTTTTCTTTCATTACATACAGCCCTTTTTCCACTGCATATACTGAGGTCACTGTGTGTAGTTTATGTTTGTATACGTTTTTACCTTGCTGCTGCAACACTGCAAATTTCCCCACTGTGGGACCATAAAGGATTATCTTATGTTATGTTATGTTATCTTATAGGATAAACCGGTCCAAAAGGAAAAAGAAAACATACATTCAATCTCTCTCTAGTCCAGAGTTTTTAAAGAGCAGGCATATTAGACGTACTGTATATTCCATTCCATTGCGGAATGCACAAAATAATAACAATTCTCTGCCTAGAAAATCTATAAAAAGGTCAACGCAGCCTAAACTATATATACATATTTGAGCTTAATTGTGCTCTTTGTCTTATTTTTATTGAATTATATGTCAGCTATTTATACTTGTATTGGTCTTATACATTATTATATTATTTCAACATATCAATCAATATATATATTTTTTATTTTCACAACATCGAGTTTGTTGTTTTTTCTTAGGAGACGAATGACTCTAAAGCCACCATCTTTAATACTGTTTATTAGCAACAGCCTCCTATCGATCGACATTTCCTTCTACCGCCAACACTCCCTGGAAGACACGAAATGCCTATTGCGGGATCACTGCCAGAAGGTTTGTCCCAAGACACCTTTTAAAGCTTCACATTTTTCCACTGCAGAACATCTGCCAATCCGTCTAATCCCTAACCCTAGTCTGTCCTTCAGTTATAGGCCTGGGAGGACTTCAGTAATCCTGGCCATGCTTTTGTTTTCTGCAATTGTCTCGGCACAACACACACACATACATAGGTACCTACAGTACGTCCTTTCACGTGTCCTAGTCGCTCACCTTGGCAGTGGTAGGAGCAGACAGCACACCTAACACACATAAAGTTCAAGGTAAGCCCTGGAGCTTGCTATGGCTGTAAAACGCTCGAAAAATTTCAGAGCCATGTATGAGCTCAGAACGGTGACTGAGCCTGTGGGGGAGAGAGAGAGATGTCACCCCCAAAATTTCAGAGAGGCATGCGCACTGCCAAGGATGTAAACAAAAGGCCTCAGGCATTTTGAAAGAAAGAAAAGCAACTGCATCAAAGTGCTGTGGGGTTCACTTCAACTTCACCTGGCTTCCTTTCACTGTGCATTTTGCATGTGTTTACTTTTACATTATGAAGTATATCTAGTCATAAATTATTCATTTAATAATTTATTTAATTAAAAAAAAATCTCTAACCCTATAAATGACTGGTTCTCATTTCCACAAAAACACTGTAATTAACACTGCAAATATGAATGACATCATATGTTGCCATTGTTTATTCAGCTAAATAATGGCTCATCTGTTTGAGGTGCTGGGGGTAAAATTAAGAGAAACTATTTCATTATAAATGGAAAATAGATGTTATGAATTACTCATCGACATATAATGAACAGTTAAAAAAGGGATAGGAATGAATAAGTCATTCGTATTTTTTTTATGTTGTTTTGTGTTTTGTTATTCAGTTGTTATATTGCTTTGTTGCACATTGCACTTTACTTTCAATCTTGTAGGTTTTGTTTTGTATTTGTTTTAACCCCTTTCAGTTTTTACTTAAATCAGCCAATTGTCAAAACAACTTGTGTTGAAAGTAATGTATTTCAGTGGCACCACTGCTTGTGGAAGTATTTGGTCATGCAGTAAGTTAAGTTCTCATATTAAGTAACACAATAACAATTCCTGCCTTGAAAGTGTTGCCTTTGGTCTTCCATTATATGGACAACCACAGACTATCGTAGACAAACAGAGCTGTCACCAACTTTAGAGATTGGTAGATGAGTCAATCAGCATTAGACACAATGACTACAAACAATCAAAAACAGTCTAGCCGTAAGGTATTTCTCCAGGTAACATGGACCATTTTTCTCCCTAGCAAGGTTAATGACAAAAACACTCGGCTGAGTTTTATCTATGTGTCGCTGCTTGATATTTCCACATCAAATAATAGTGGTTCTAATATTCTGAAGCTTCTTGGTTAATGTCTGACAAACTGGGGTCTCATTTAATTTAGAATAGAATAGAATAGCCTTTATTGTCATTATATCAGATACAATGAAATTCGGGATAATTTCACACTGGCTTAGTTTTACTGACCTACTGTTTAACCATTTACTTAATAATTGTAACAATGGGCACAGTGGTGGATAAAAAGTTCCAGTACCATAGTTGTTCTGAGACTGATGACGAAAGATGCCACATTGTGTCCACTTAGGTAAAGGTAAAGAACTTGTGGTAAACGCTAAGCATTTTGTCACAATTGCGTGCAGAACTGTACTCCTCAGTGACCATGGGGGTTGCGAAAGATTGGTTTGTCATTTGCAGGTAGAAATGGCTGGTATAGACACCTGTGAATTTGAGTTGTTTTGTGACTTTCAATAATTGTGGTTGTCAATGAGAACATTTCAAAATAATTGTACCTGTACAAAATGTCTATTATTTAAATGTATGGGATGATTGGTAGCCTGCTAAACATCTGTCCCACCCCCTGATCTATGAGTCTTAGCAGGGCCATTTTTTGGCATCAGTTAACAGTGTGTCACAAAGATAAATCAACTCTAACTGAAAAGCCAGCATTGAGTGCTCACTCATTCTTTCCTGTGAAATTTGGCACAAAACATGCTTAACTTCTCAAGTATATAAAATAGGAATAAGAGGAAACAAACCTACCCGCAAGTCACCGTTCGTCAAGTGTGGGCTGGGGTGTCCGGGATAGGTGCCGTAGATGGGCTCTTTGCAGTAAATCTTAATTACACAACGGTCCTGGACGTCCCGTGGGTCTTCCAGCTCGTAGAAGACGTTACGGGTCTCATCTTTGATCAGCAGAGCTGTGCTGGGAGACCTGGATGTCGATAGTCATCAGAACAAAAACTGATATAATGACATGCAATGACAATTCTAGAACTTATTATTTGGGAATAACCACGGATGTACACTAATTTACAGGCTAGGGGTAAAGTTGGAGGAGAAGGTCACATCAAATAGTCTGATATTAAACTCAAATGCAATATTTGGAGCGAGTTTGGAGTTGAGTGAATTCCTTTTTCAGTTTGTAGATCATACAGCTAATCTATGATTTATACATTGATGAAAAAGAATATCGATTTTTTTTGGCTCAATTTGTTGAGATGATTGATTTTTTTTAATCTTGTGCAATACTGCATAGTGTAGCATGAGTCACTAAAGTCTAACTAGAGCTGAAAACATTTTTGCAGAGAAACTCTTTAGGCTGTTTTGATTTATATGGTTATTTGATAGTCTTTGTGAAAATTAGCAGTAGAAAATTCTAGTTTACCTAGCCTGCGAAGACAAATGTTACAGCATGATCGAAAAGAGTAAATAATGTAATTGAACAAAAATTTCGAATTACTAATGGCTGATGGTAAATCTGGTTGCCTCTGTGTTTTTCCTTTTTTTAAAAATTACTCCATGACTAATGACTGTTTAGCTTATGTTTCCTATTTTTTTTTTATTTCTGTCTGTATAAAAAACGTACAGTTTTCCTATTTGTGTCTGAGGCAGAGAGAACACTGTGGCACGTCTGAGTGATTGACAAAGCTTGCACTCAGTGTATCAATGAAACTGAAGGGAGGTGTAATAAATATCATGTAATCCAGGCATACCTGAGCATGGCCATGGTGAGCCTCTGGGGGAACATGTGCACAATGAGGGCTCTTAGTGTGTCCAGGCTGGTAAGCTCATGGGTCAGGTGGACTCTGCGGGTCTCCTCCCCAAGCTGAAGGAACAGGATCCCTAAATGTATGGAGGAAGAGGAGCAATGAGGTAAATCCACCAAGGGGGGAATGGGGGGCAGGCGATGAAGGGGACCATTTTCAACTATTAAAAAAGCTGGAAACGATTTTTTATTTAATACACTTTAACCACCCCAACACCTGCTGTCCCAGCTTAGTGGAGGCATGTCTCTAGCCATGAACAAAGAAACAAAAATGCATGACACACATCAGACGGCAAGCTCCTCTGGCCAGGACTCAGCTGTGTTAAGGACATCATAAGGACAGAGGATGCTCTATTGAGGATGGCAATGTTCACATTTGGCTAGAGACAACAGATGGTTTTAACCTGACGAGATCGTCACTTAACCCAGGAGATGGCTGAAAACAGCAACTATCATCCACCGACAATGCTGTTTTCAGGTCCCTCCCCATACGGTTCGACGCCCACCACCACATACGTGACCACTCGAGTGACTCTAAAAACCATCGCTTACACCTCGACTCAGGTGAAACCGACGACTTTAAACTGGTCGTCGGACACCTAATTGTTTTACATGACGACTGTACAATCAGGAGATTATTCCTCAGAGGTCAACATTGGTAGGAAGCATTGCAGAGCTCTGAATGACTTCGTAATAGATACTTGATGCCCCCACAAATGAGCGAATTAAGGTTACACTAAATGTGGATATACAAAATTGGCAGACTTCCAATTCAAACCACATGCTACTAATGTCCTCATTCAAATTCTGACATAACAGCAGTTTCAAACTGGAGACAACTGGAAACAATGAGCACAGAAAAAATCCAAATCCTAATGAGTATGTGATGTCTTTATAATATCCTCAGTTCTACTTTGATTTATAGCAATGTCCACCCATGTTACATTGCAACGCAGTGTATCAAATATTCGTGGGACTGTTACAAAAATTAATGTATTGATTTGTTGCCACGGTAATGATGTGCTCTCACAAAACATGGCCCCGGTTATGTAAACAAAAACAATGTATTCCAATGGGGAGGGATAATCGTTTGCAACATACGTTATATCAGCATCACACTAACTGAGCCGCTTTACCGGTTGTTTTTTACATTGTCCTTATTTTTAATTCAGGCAATATTCATCTGCAATTGATCTGACTTCATTTTGGTTTCATATCTAAGCTTCTCAGCATCTTATGCAGTGAAATGATGTTACTTTTGTTGACCACACGACCAATGAGATTTCTGACCGATGGAACGGACTGAGAAATGTGCGACTTGGGAGAGTCAAATCAGGTCAATCATGTGTTTCCCTTTATTTTGTACACACGGAGCTTAAAATCTAACAGTATATTTACGCACACGTCTCCCTTAGCGTCTTCATCAGGCACACGGAGCATTCAACCTTATGTACTCTGCTCCCCGACTGAGGTGCGCTCTCCATAGTCCATTCGTATCTGCACAGAGCTGCGTCAAGGGGGCGCCTGTCGCTGAAGCCACTACACTACACAGAATCCCCAGCTATTCTTCAGAGCAGTCTAGACATGAAAATATGTTTTATCATGCTGTGAGTGTATTTTACAGCGATATCTGCCATATTCCTTCAGTCTAAAACACAAATGTGTCCTTGTTACTTGCACCACACCAACCTACTTTCGTAAGATTTATTATTTCCCCCATGGATTTTGATAAAACCAAATTTTTATTGGTTTGAGAAAGCTGAAACTACACTCCTGTGGCTAGCAGCGACCCGTTTTTATGATTAAATTATGTTTGTCTGTCATAAAACAATGTTGACTTCATTTGCCGGTAATTATGCATTGTAATAAATGTGCATCAAAAATTACCTATCTACCGTTGTTCTTTCACGATATACACAGACGGAAGTATAACAACTCTGCAAACTGAAAAAACTACAAATGTGGAGTCATTTTGTATAATGCTGCACCATTGGTAAGTTGGGAATTGTAAGATATAATAAATTTTCTTTGAATTAAAAGTATTCAAGTACCACACTTATTTATGTGTCATAACCAAGCAAATATGGTCGAAGAACCCGATCGGCTGCCTGTTTTTGACTATTATAGGTGAAAACAGATTTATGGCACATCGCAATAGCCTCAAATAGTATTTGCTGGGTTATGACACATACATAACTGTAGTACTTGAATAGTAAAAGCACTATTAATAGTATTAGGTAACAGTTGTTTCTTTTTGGTCAGCCCCCTTTGTCTCAAAAGGGGTCAGTGAAATGTAACTGCGTGGAGGACATGGCGTAGGAGTAAACAAAATACATCATTAGAAAGGTCTCAATCTGGAGAGAAACATAATGTCAGTCTGAAGACTATAAGTGCTCTGAAGGTTGACCATTGAACCTTGGCCTTAGTGCATTTTTGCACACTTGTCCTTCTGCTCCAGAAGCAACTACATACATGGGAACACTTGTTTTATTGAGAACAATGCCTATGCTGTGTGAATATGCCATACAGGGTAGAATCGCTAAATGGAGGCACTGTTAAATAGGGAAAAGAGATTCTCAGTCATTTAATAATTACATTAAAATTCTGATCATATAAGTATGTTTCCCACCATTTAAACCCCTACTGTATTTTCAACTCAGTACTTAGATTTTTTAATCCAAAGAATATCCGTTATATCTTTAAAAAATTTAAATTTCCAACATACCAGTGGCGCAGCGTAAAACAAAACAATTTGTAGGTGTTTCAGTATGCAGAGTTGTTATATTTTTGAATTAACCCTCCCATTGAAATACAGTACATCGGTTTTTAATATGTAACAAAGACCAATCAATACACATTTTTGTAATGGTCCCACAAATATTCGTGAGACTAGGTTATACATTGTGAAGACAAAATGTATTTGTTGTTTTTCATACAGCATACATACTACATTTTTGTGTGTATGGAAAATGAGGGGGTCAAATGAGGGGGTCAATAGGTGACAGTGTAGAATATAGGGTAGATATGTTTTTCCCGTATGGAAGTAAGTGGCTGACCTGGTGCCCTTAGTTTGGCCTGGCTGGAAGAGCGGGCCAGTGGCAGGCTCTGACGAAGCCGGTTCATTCGGTTAAAGCCGATGGGGATGTCAGGCTCGGACATGGTTCCCAGATTTTCAGCTGAAGCAAAGGATACCCTGTCAGTCTGGTCTGCGAGGACCGGCTGTGTCGGGCTCAGTCGCGTCACGCGTGGCGTCCGAGTCTGTGAGACACAATATAAGAAAATGGGAAAAAAACGGTCTAAAGCTACAGAAAGCAACTAACCAGAAGATGGTGAGATGAATATATATCTGCACAGTAAGTAAAGGAAGCAAAAAGAATGTCCTTGAAAATATGGATTAAACAACAAAAAAATGAAGCTTTTAGCACACAGACAAAGCAGCGCTTTCACTCTGCCCTACAACAGCGGCTCAACAAAACTTGGAGCAGCTGAGGCAGCCAGGTTAAACAAATCGGTTCCAAACAACTTCATAGTACAGCAGACACACCGAAAGCACCCTCATTGACAATGATGGACAAAAACCATGAAGACTATTGCCCTTGATTCAAAATTCTCACAAGAGGAGAGGTTAGTGCAAAAACAATCCAATTAGAAAAAAAACAGCAGCAGTTGTGGACAGAAAAGTCTCTGAGGAAAGACAAAATAAATGCATGCTATTTTGCGTCTACCACAAATTGCCACAGGCCACAAGCAGACAACAGCAAGCTGGATTAAACCGCTCCACAAGGGCACGGAGCCAACATCAGATACGTAACGCTAATGACCACAGCAAAGCCAAACTCCATTACTAATGCCTTAGTCCAGATTACCAGTGATATTTTACCTGTGCAATGTGAACCACAGGGAGCTCAAATTGGGACAAAGCTCTTATTATGGCACAATCAGGAGCTGCAGCAGCAGGTCGGCTTGAACGAATCTTTACTGAGAGACATTTTCCAGCCCAAAGAATACAGTAATGAGCTCCCACAGCACTATCTGAAGCCAGCTTTGATTTACTCGTGCAGCCACGGTTTAGTCCTCGCAAGTGTCTATATGTTATATGGGCACTGTTTGAATTACTGTGGCCCACAAGCCGAGAGCATGCGGGCTTGACGTTCAGTCAGGCACGTGTACACAAACATGTAGGGAAACAATAACATGTCAAAAGACATTCAAACACCAAGGATAACGTGCACAAGACACAAGTGCATGCACTGACATGACCACATGTTTTTCTTCTTCTGGGTGTCAATAAAAAAAAAACATACACGTGCAGCCGTGCGTGTGTGTGTGTGTGAAGGACAGAGTACACTTTACAGTATGTGCTGCCTCTCATGTGTGAGATTTGTGGTCTTGGTGTGTGCTCGTCAGCCAGAGACCACACTCCTTCTCCCTCTAAAAGTTGATTGGCAATGACACCAATCTTTAGTCTGCATCTGAACCTGTCCCCCTAATACCAAGGAGTAAATATAATGCCTATGAATTGAGTTTTACTGTGCGTTATGAGACAACCTTTTCCAAAGCAACTGGTTCACAATTTCCCAACAGTTCATCAGAATCAGAATTGCTTTTATTCGCCAAATGTACAATGTGCACAGGAATTTTACTAATAAAGACAAAAATACATAAATTGAGAAAAAAAAAATACACAGGGTCTTGATTATTGAGGCAGCGGTTGCCTGCGCGCACACGCACCTCTGCCACAACCCCAAACTTTTGTGGGCATCATTACTGCATACACTGTCATTCCTTTCCAGTGACAGCATTTGGACCCTTTCCGTCTCCCGATAGCTTCTGCTCATATTGTGTCACATCCTCTGGAATGGCATTTCCCACGCAGGCATTACTAACTTAGACGAGATACAACATCCAGCCACAGCCAGGGGGGACATGCAGGTAAAAAAAAAGCGACACATGACGTATTCATTTTGAAAACGTTATCCATGCCTGACATGCCAGTCTTATTCCATGTTTTCCCGCAGAGCAGCTCAAAAGGAGCAGCCCAGGGTTAATTGTCTCGCTCAAGGGCACTAGTTTTCAAGGGAATGGAGAGAGAGTCTCTCATTTACTTCCCTTCTCAGATATATTCTCTGCTGAACTGGAAAGTAAAAAGTGTTTTGTTCCAAGCTTTCACCGAAACTATTCACAGTTTGACCTTGATGCGCGCACTCTGGATGTGTATAATCCCTTTACGCTCTTTATGTTTACTGTATTCATAAAATGAAGAATACAGACCCTTATTCTGCACCGTTGGGTAAGTTCTGACAAAGCGTCTACAACATTCAATCCCGTTTCTACTTTAAATTAGCTTAGCCTATAGTTTCCCACTTCAGCCTTTTTAATGTGCAACCTAAGCTAAGCTAACATCACAGTCTGGGGATGGCAGTGAAGTGTCAATAAGTCAGTCTGGCCACATGTCTCAGTAAATTGCCAATGAGGGGCAGAGGGGGCAGTGCAGCAGCAGGCCTCCTAAGCCTTTTAACGGTGAAAGCACACTGGTTTTCTCCTGAGTCAGATGGGGGAATAGCGCTTTTCCACTGAACATCATATCAACGGCCAAACAGCAAGATGGAAACAATAGATGTCGACTGTATGGGTTTTGGATTGAGCCGGCTCACTGGGACAAATATGTGATTGGTAGTCTGGGGAGGCCTCACTGTACACATAATGGTCTGGTCACATTTTCTATACAATACTCACAAGCTCCCTTACGTGGCATAACCCCTTTATTTGAAAATGTCCTACAGAACATATGTATTTTGTGGTTGATTACACATAATCCCCTCCATTATTAAAACAAATGTTAATATACATTTCCATAAACAGTACTAAAAAACACAAACTTTGTAAAGGATTCATCTTCATTTGATAGTTCTCAAGATACTTAGATGACTTTAAAGCTCAGTTCCTTTTAAATGTGTATCTTATCAATGCTATTGATAAGAGCCCATCTGAAACATTGGTGTGTCAGGGGGGAGCTAGAGCCTAACTCAGCTGACATCTGGGACAACGGAGAGGTGGCCAGCCCATCACAGGGCAAACATACAATGACAAGCATCACACTCACAATTACATGGGGCAGTTTAGACATGTCCCAAAGTGCATGTCATATGACTGCGGAAGGAAGTGGACCACCTGGAGAGAACCCACACAGAAATCAAAAATTGTTATACGTGATTATGGGCTGTATAAATAACATTTATTTGCTCTGATATGCATAATAATTACAGTGCGTAGTTGCTGGCAATAACATTACTGGGTCTCAAGCTTTCTCTAAGAGTGCTTAAATAAAAAATATTGAATCATAAACGCAGATTAAAAAAGTATTTACACAAGGGTGACAAATAACCGGGTCAAACCAAGAATAAAGCGGAAGACCATATTAATGTCAGGCCACAGCACCACCATCTAAAACTGTTCCAAAAAACACAAAATACAAATGTTTGTATCTACTGAGTACATAATGTACAGTGATTGCTGCTGCTGAAAAAAGAGTTGAAGTGAATCAAAAAATAATTATTGTGCCCTAAAGAGTCAATGCCCTAAAGTCAATGTGAATTTTTTACACTGAGTTGTACATATTGTGTGTGTCATATAATTAAAGAACAATGTCTTCACAAACAATGTCTTCCTTTAAAAAATCTAAAAACTGAGGATACAGTAAGGGTATGTGTTTAACTAAATATTTGTTACTATGCTTACTTCAGCAAGCACACGAAAGCTATTCCAACCAGTGTGATAATAGTCCCTGAATAATGGGAATCCTGTTGAAGCTGTCTCCCCATCTCAACCAAGTGTGGTACATTCCTCTAAATTCAACACTGAAGCAACGAGAGAATACAAAAGGCTGTGGTCACGTGAGACCGAAAGACAAGAGCACACAAGAGGTAAAATGGAGCAGTGATATTTGTAGAACAAAAGCTGGGTGCAATAAAACATAGAGATACTGCAGTACTCTGCTCCACTGTGTTTTTGACTGTGCCAGTGGCAGCAGCAGTTACAAATGGGTGTAATGCAAAGGCAATTGCACACTTTATTCTTATTTACAGTTCCCATGACCACCACTTCCATGTGTGCATGGACAATGGTTGTGTGCTTGCAGAGAACAAAATACATTTTTCTTTTTGTTAATTCGACAATGCGTTTTTTTTTCAGTGAGAATATCATCCATGCTTGTGTTTGCATTTAGTGAGCTGGCAAACCACTGAAATGTTAAAAAGGATGAGTGGGGGGACTATAACATGCATCACCACCCTAAGACACACAAGCATGTAGCACACTGCTACGGGGGTATCTATTGCAACAAAAAAAGAGGTGACATACCCCAAGATGAAGGAAAGCCAAAACCAATCATGTAGGAGCTGGACTGGCAACAAATATGGGAGCTAGGAGTAAAAAAGTCAGTAATGAGAAAAGATTATGTATAAGCTAAATAGGAGGCGGCTTAATCGGGATATATTATATTTCACATAAATTTATTTTTAACAAAATATATATATTACTTTGTACTGTACTTCATTGGCTACATTATATGTTTATCATTTTATCATCTAAATTGTCATTTAGTTGTATTTTAATACACCAGAAACAGATGCCCTGTTTTATCATTCTTCTGTGGCATAGAAGACTATAAAAACCTTGATACGCTAACACTTTTGAGAGGTTAAAAAAATATTGTGTTGATTTGCAGTTTTTGCAATATTTGTTGCTGGTATGTAAAATATAAAAACAGTCCTTAAACACATTCATATAGTAAATACAGCCAGCAGCACCAAAAGCATTTTCGGCCCATTTAATCCCAAAGCAGGTTTTCTATTGTTTCATTTTAGTAAATTCTTCAGCAAGATAAGATTTAGTGTATCAGCAATAAACATATAGGGTGCCTTTCAGTATATCAAGTAATGTTATGGTTAAGATGCTGTAAGCTTACAGTACCATCTCCCCAGGCTACATTGCAGTAAGGGTCAACGGGGTTCAGAGATTATACAATATTCAACTCAAAGCTGGAACTAAGTTATAAGTAATATATTGTATCCTTTAACTGGGGAAACACTGACATCGCAGTCCGACAGTTGATTTGTTTACTCGATCTAGCAGGTCAAAATGATATAATTTTTCATAATCTTGAGATTTTAAATGTTTTTTTAATAATGAAAACAAACACATTTATATGCCCACTTACCTCGATCACTATCACGCCACACTAATCATTTGGTTTTATTTGTCCAGAAATTGAGAATAAAGGACAATAAAAGGACATGCTGTCAACTATTACTGGGACTATTTCTTTGGTCAAATATCTCTTAAGCTAAACCGTGAGAAGGAAGAGTGTGTGAGTGAGTGAGTGAGTGAGTGAGTGAGTGAGTGAGTGAATGAGTGAGTGAGTGAGTGAGTGAGTGAGTGAGTGAGTGAGTGAGTGAGTGAGTGAGTGAGTGAGTGAATCTCATGTTCATGTAATTTGAAAATGCTAACTGGATCTATAGAGGTCGAGCAGAGGTAACCATATACAGTATGACAAAGGGACCTTAGGAGGAATTCTACTCCCACATCTCGTCTGCTTTCCCTGGCCACATGGCTACTATTCAGTGTACACTTACACTAACCATACCATGAGGAGGAGACTCAGTGTGGAGTGCATTTCTCTGTAAAGTTGGAGGTATGGATAAATACAGTTAATGTTGTCATTGTGTAACTACTCAACCTGCATCACTAAAGTGTTATTTTTATTTTGTTGACTGAGATTCTCTGTCAGGAATTCCGGAACAAACATGGACTCAACAGACTTAAATTCCCCTGCAGAGTAAATCCCAGCTGTGTACTTTTTTCTGCACGACCATTTAACCTTACTCTGACAGTGGTTCTCAACTGGACTTGCCTCAAGATCCACATTTTTCCCTGCAGGAAATCCCCAAAACCCAAAGTTATTTGTTGATGAAGGGGATGGCCACAGCGATGCTCCCCCGTGTGCTGTTGCCGGACAAGCACGTAGCAATGCTCCTGTATGTGTGTGTGTGTGTGTGTGTGTGTGTGTGTGTGAGGGGGAAACAAAGCAATTCTCCCACGAGCCACTCCAAACAATCCACCAGTCGAGAACCACTGCTAACAGAGACACTTGCTACTGAACATGGACTGTTTATGCTGCTCCCTAATAAAAGAATATGTGTATGGTACCTGTTCAGGAAAAAAAAGAAAACAGATTTATAAATGATCTTGTTTCTGCTTAGTATGTGCTGGTTTTATAATTAATTTGATTACATTAATTAATGATTAAGTTGAGATTTACAAGTGTGGTCCTTCACTTTTGGTCATACTAATTAAGTACTTTTAAAATGAAAGTGAGCAATACATTCATTTTGAATTCATTATTGAATTTTGTGCAAAATAATGCAATTAATCGCAATTAAAAAATGTAATCGTTGCCCAGCACTAAATAAATACACATGGGAAATTGAGAGTTTAGAGAGTGTGTGCTCACATGTGACCAACAGTAGATGCAAAGGCGAAGAGGACAGCGGGCATGCAAAGACATAACAGAAATCATATTAGAGACAAATCCGCACAGAGTCACAGAATCACACTGAAACACGAACACACTGACCTTGAAGCTCCAGTAGTTTGGCTGTTGCTAGGGGGGCGGGGAGGGGGGATAAGAAAAAAACAAAGAGCAAAGGAGACAGAAAAGGGATGGGGAGGATAAACAAGGGGAAGGGGGGTCGAGTGTGAGACATTTTTTCCCATGTATTAATCTGCAAAACATAACACCACAAATAATCAACATAAAGAAGAAGAATCTACATAAACCCAGAATGACTCAGGAAAAAAAATGCTTCGTCACTCAATTTTGATGTGGCAATATGCGACTAATTGTTTGTAATTACTTCTTAGCATATATTCAAATGTTTACAGTGACTTCACGCACACTAATGATGCAGGCCCAGGAACAGGATTCAAACAATGCACTGGCACTGGATTAGGACACTGCCGTCTTCATCTCATCTGAAGATAAGCAAACTTTCAGCTCAACATACTAATGACTCCTAAAGATAGGAGGTAGCTGAGGTGGTGCAGTAAGCAATGGATGATGGGTGGATGGATGGGTTAAGTGTTATAAGTATACATTTTAAATGTTGTTGTATGATTATACAATTATCTTGAATGTTAAATTGGTAGATTTAAGAACATGATGACGTAACAATGAAGAAAGGCAAATTGTTAGAATGGATTATGGTCAATATTACCCAACATTTACATTGCGTTCAAAGTTCAGTCTGACACTTGCAATTTTGTAAGTAAAAAAAATCCTAGGTATCATGATTGACGTGTGTAAGCGGCTAATTGCCCACCTGGAAAACGGAGACAAGCAACGTTTGTGAAAACCGTCACATCACAATCTGTTTTGGCAACTCTGACGTAAAAGCGCATATCATTGTTCAGTGACTGTCCTGAACGAGCAGCGAGGGCTGCCGTTAGCCCCTCCAAGCCGTCCAAGAGCGATTACAGGCGCTCAGTCTCCCAGTAGCCTTGTGCGGCTGTCCCGGCATCAGTCAGAGCAGAGAGGAGACCGCTCCACCGTCTTTCTCTGCGTCCCTCCCTGGCTTACAGAGCCCGATGTAAGACTAAGTCACTTAGCGCAGGGGGTGTCAGAACTACGGCTCACTGCTCATATGCAGCCCGCTTCTCCCAAACATGTCAGCTTTTTCACCTCTTGTGAGTTTGCAGGTATGATATAAAGTGGGGCTCACATAGAATACTTAAATCAGTTTTCAGAAGTACAACTTTTTATGGTTTGTCAAAAGAACAGTGTTTATTTACATTTATTATATAATAATAAAGTTTGATGAGAAGATGCTTTTGAGCATCAATGGTATGGTATTTGCACCTTTGAAAGTGCATTCGAAAGATTTACAAATCTGTGTATGTCTGTATGATGATACGATAAAGGCTTCACCAGAGTAAGATGGTTGCAGTAGGGCAGGAACATTAACATGGGTACCTGCAGGCATTTTTCAAAATTGCAGGTAAAATTTCTGACAACTTGCAATATTGCAGGCAACAAAAAAAAGTATTTCACACCCCTGTATCCGATTAGCATGTGTAAATATTTAAAAAGGTGCCTGTGGTGCATTCGTGTCCAGGGTCTGTCATTATAATAATCTGTCCTTGGCAGTATGTGTGCTCATAAATGAGAGTGTGATACCCAATGATTCATTTATCCATCCACTAATGGAAATATCATCTAGACCACCTTATCCCCCCATAAAGTGCATTTTCTGGTACTATTTTCCCATCACAGTGACCTCTGACCACCTAATTTAATCTGTTTTAACCACTGAATTAAAATAAATGTAGGCATAAATGGTCAAATACCCTCAATGTGTTTCTGAGATATTGGATTGACTGACTGACAACATAATTCTGTGGTTTTGGTCTTCTCATTGGGTTTGTTTGCAATTAATATAATTTACAATATCACCAAGGTTTTTTTTGTGCTTACATACATACAGGAGTGAGAGCAGTATTGTTGTTATTGGCTATATATCATCATCCCAGACTCGACTGAGATGACAACACATCTCTATTTAGGTTTAGATTAGGGACAGAATTATTTTGCATTAATGATTTTTTTTCCCTATATCCAGAAACCAGAATTCTGACTAGAAGACATAAAGAGGAACATACAGTCATCCATCAATTTCCTACTGCTGATCTAGGGTTGCTTCAAATTGGCAACAGCTTAAGCAAAGTGGTCATTTTGTAAATGTTCCCAAGCAACATTTCCCTGCTCCTTCTGGGAACACATTTAATCTCTGCAGCATGTTCTGGGTCTACTTTGGGATCTTCTTCCAACTGGACATGGTCAGAGTACCTAGAATTAGGATCTTCTCATAGACATCCTTATCAGACACCCTAACCCAAACCAAAACGTAATGTTCAATTGGCTACTGCCACACAAAAGCGATACAACTTTACAACTAAATCCTGGCTCAGCTCCCTTTTCACCACCTCAGTTAGCTCCTGTTTTTACAGGTGATACCCCACAGACACATCTAGTCATCCTCTGCACCATGCTACAGTTGTTGCTTAAGCAAACAGTATTTAATTAAACATAGAGCTAAGACAGATGTTGACTCAAAGTAAAGACCCCCACAAAGCTCATCTGATTGTAGCTGAATCTGATATATGAATGTTAGTAATAATCATCACAATATGAATAAATGTGCTGGTTAGTTCACCAATTTAAACTTAAGGCCTATAAGATCTCTTAGGACCTCAATATATATTTGTTGTGGTCAGTCACCCCCGTCATAGAACAAAATAAATAAAAGAGACAAAATACGACGAAAAGACTGAGACGAAATTCCCCCTGGGTGTTCCAAACTTATTCACTGAGGATTTGTGTGATGCCTGATCACCCTCAGCAACTCCACAGTTGCCATGTTTTTAATTTCAGCAAAAGCTAAGACTGCATATTGGCCATTGTAGCTGATCCTGCATTTATTATAATAATATATATAATGATTTGCGTTTGGGGTTATTTTATGTGCCTTTGTATAAAGAGCTATTGTCTTGCCATTCCCTCCTAAAATGGATGTTGCTTTAAGTTTGCAATTATTTGTCAGATTAATGTGACCATTTGTGGCTTAATCAGCCACTTGAAATAAACTGTCCTGAACTGATCACCTAAGTCTACAACTCACTTTGTATATGTTTTTCTGTCTTTTCTCTCACATGAATAAACAGTAAAGTCCCTACAGACAAGAAGTAAGGAAGCAGACTGTAAAGATCATTTGTTTTTTTTATTGAGTTATATACAGTATACATTCCCCTATTGAGTAAGATGTTACATGAAAAGAAAGATCTTAAAAGTTCTTCTGCGTCATTATTACCAAATATCCTTTCCACAGTCCACTCCATAAATCTTGCAATATCAAAATCATGGAATACCAGATTACTAATACAATATTTTTGTTTTGTTTGATTGTTTACATTCTGAGAAAGACATCAAAATATATTAAATAAGTAACATTTTTTAACATGAAATATGTTGCTCTACCACAATCTGTGAAACCACATCCAGGTTGAAACATGATTACTTCACTCACAGCAAAGATACACTCCACGCCTGAAGTATTTGGACAGCTTCCGCTCATAATCATTAGGCTTCAATTTAAATTAGAAAGGAAATTGAAAAAATGGACACTATATTAAGATTCCAAGTATATATATAGAAACAACTGTTTGAGAGAAGAATAATAAATAGTCTGTATTTGTATAGCTGTTTTCTAATTGAACGTTCACTCAATAATACTTGCCATCTACCCATTCACACAATGATGCTATAAGTCCATGACTTCCTGAAGTCTTTACCCACTGACATCAGCAAAAACGTCACCAGTGGAGCTGCCTTTGGTCTGCTATTCACCAACTGGAACTCAACATGATGAAATGTGGTCCATTGGGTTTTGATGAATGCAAACCAGAGCACACACTGAGCACACACTCAGTAGTGGTGAGGGCTGCTTCAACTGGTGGGCATACCATAGTTGATAAATCAGTTTGTGTTATTGGACCGGAAGCTGTTTATTATGATTTTCTTTATTTAATAAGGAGTAGGTCCATTTTTGTTGTCATCAGGCCGTGAAACTTTGGCCCAGAACGGAACCTGTTCATTTTTATGGACTGCAGCCTGGCCTTTCAGGTTCATGGGGGGTTTAGATATCATGGTAAAAATCTCCTGTGATAATCGGTCAAAAAAGCAATGTTTCTTTTCCCTAGAACAATGGTGAGTAAAACAGGCCTCTATAGTGTTTCCCATTAATTACCTAGATTGAGGGGCCTGCCACAGTGTAATCTGTCTCACCAAGATTTCATAACAATCCAAACGTTCCTACACTTCTCACACAACATAAAATATACCTTGATTGATGTTTACCATTGCTTCAATTTGTGTTGAGTCCAATGCTCTTTTCCCCCACTGTGGCTGTCCCTCGCTCTCGTTATATATTACCCTGCCGTCTTAGTCTTAGGGAAAAAAAATCCATAAAGATTTTACCTTCATCAGCAAGCAGACATCTCAGCATTAATTAGCTTAATTTTATATTGCTATAATAAAAAGTTTGGAAACAGAAAATGTCTTACTATTTCACCTTCTATTTGCTTTATTTCTTGAAAAATAATGATAATCCATCAAAGGACAATGTCTCAAGAGACATAGCTATAAAGATTTATTACATCCAGATTTCCATTCAAAATTACAACTTGAATCCCCCTGCTTAGAGGTGCTTCAACATTGAACAATATAATCACCCTCCACACAGGTTCTTTTCAGAATGATTGTGACAGAAACAAACAACTGATAAGTGTGACGTAAAGCACCCAATGTGCTATAATCCCCAATACATATACAGTATTCTACCATTACCATTTGCTGTTGACCTGTTATCACCTGCACCCACCGTTTTCACTTTAAATTGGAAGGGGTACAGATCATTCAATGGTCCAACAAGCTGAGCCTTTTTTGGGGTTCATAAAATAAACAGGCCCCCTATGCACCGTGACTCAGTGATTACCTCAAGCAATATTTCTCAAACATCTGAGTTGCAATACCTGGGCGCACACGCACGCACGCACACACACACGAACACACACAACTAAGACAGACATGGCTTGGACAGAGGAGGGGGAGAGAGAGACTGGAGGAAGCGATGAGAAACAGCAACAGAGGGATGAGCAGAGCGACAGGCATGCCTGACCCGCATGCCAAGTAGCCATCATTGTGCCCACCCTCCTCCTCTTCAACACACAGCAGCACACGTGCACTCACACGAGTTACTGTACATACACTGCTAACACACAAACACACACACTCGAGCTTGCACGTTGCATTTCCACCCTCCGTCACAGGAAATATGTGCACATAAGCACATTCACAACCCACATGAGGACACACACACACACGTAAACACACACACCACTGCCGCAGCAAAGACGCACCTGGCCAACACCTGTCTGTTTTGGACGCACTGGAACCTCCCCTAAAAAAAACAACAAACAAACGCACACACCAAGGGGGAGAAGACGCGTTGTGTGATCCTCGGTTTACGTCACCATGTTCTTCACACACACATGCCTCCACACGCATTAGAAAAAAGGGACGCACACATTCCTGCACTAGTCATCACTCCGTCACATCCATGAGAGCAGAACGAGAGTCACGCAGTCATGGCAGCATCACAGCGGAAGTGCCAACATATCTCAGGTTAGAGAGAGAGAGAGAGAGTTACCTCAGCTACTTAACGAGCACGTCGACCGCCTGGCGCATCCTCCGTCAGCTCCGCACGCCTCCCTCTTCCTCCTCCTCCCCTCTCTCCATTTTTATTTCTGCTGAATTTTTTTCTATTGGTATTTTCCCCGGGGCTCTTTCTTGCCTGAGTCCCGAGGATCCGCGAAGTCGCTGGGCTAACGGGCACTTGGCGTAGATTCTTCTAGCCCCCTCGCTAGCCGCCTGTCACTCTCCCGCGCCCCTCGTCCCCGTCCAACGATTAGAAGCCCATCCTTCGTTCTGTGCCTTTCTGTCGCACAGTCTCCCAACTGCTGCTGCCGACGATGCCGCCGCTTCCTCTCACCCAGTAGACTGTGCGTGCCTCCAGAGCCCAGGCATTGACAAGCAGATATCAGCACCCCATGCCTTATATGGCAAAACGGCGGGTTGCCATGACGACAGCAGACTCCACCTGTCTCCCCTACTGTTTCTGTGTCCCCTTCTCGCTCCATCTTTTTGGGAGTGCGATTTCGTGGAGAACGTAGGACAGGAGTTTGACAGATGTGTCAAATGAGAAACATAAAAGCTCTCGAACAGGTTCCGTCTCATTCGTAAAGGCTGTACTGAAACAGCTACAATATGAAAATGTCAGTCAGACACATCATACCCAACCAAATACATGATATGATAGTGAAATTGATTATAACAAAATGAATAAGGAAAAAAACAACGCATTGCTTAGAGGTTGAGGGTGGCATGAGGATGAGTCAGGTTATAAATGCTGCAGGACTACCCATTTATCAGCTATGCTGCTTATCCATCCTCAGTGGAAAGGCAGTGTAGTTCACAGGGTCAACATTTAGAGACAAACACACATTCACACCTACGGCCAATTTAGGCTGCAGTTGACTAAATCCCAATGTGCATGTCTGTTAGAGGAAGCCACACAGAAAATCCACATCGGAAGATCCCCAGTGAAAGCACAAACCTCCCAAAGCACAGAGTGCTAACCGCTGCACCAACGTTCTGCCCAGACGCATTAACATGATTTGTCGTTACCAGTAAGCTTTGGGCAAAAAGACTCTGCTTGTTTGTTTGTGTGAACAAGCTGTTGATGTCAATCATCCATAATGCAAGTGTAACTTCAGTGCAACAACTACTGTAGATCTCGAGACTAGAGATAGGTCTTTCTTTGATTATCTTATTTGATGTTAGACAGGAACATTAATGACTCATTTTGATAATCAATCAGTTCATTTGTTTTGCAACCAAAATATATTTAATATTCAGTTGTGAAGATTTGGTGATTTTAGTTTGTTGGCATATGTGATGTGTAATATTTAGAACATCCTGGATCTTAGGAAAACCCATTTCTTTTTTCGTTTTCTTACATCGCATATATCAAATGATCTTTAAATATATATATATTTTTTTTTTATTAATTAGAAATTCCTTTTATCTTCTAATGGTCATGGTGGACTGGAGGCAGTCCCAGCAAAGGGGTTAACGGACAATATTTAATATTACATTTTGATATTTTCTCACTGTCTCACCTTAATGCTTTTATCCATATTTTGCTGCTCACTATCTCAGATAATAAACCATTTAAAAAAGGGTGCATTTCTGACCATGCGAGCTGGTAATAAAAGAAAAAGCCTTCACTTTGTGTGTTGGAAGCACCTGAGGCATGTGACCACTTAATGCGGTTGTGTGGGTTTCCAAGCCCACCGATGTGCTCTTATTATCTCCCAGGATGAAAACGTTAACGTTTCAAAAAACACTCAGAGAGCTCATTCCTTCCCAAAGGCTGCACTCTCCTTTGGGTTTGTTATTGTATAGAGATGGATTACACATTCATATAAGCTCCTGGTGTCTGTCATCAAAACATCTGTTGGTAATCAAAAGGATTAACTTGTTGGTGGAGCCTCTACTATTAAGTCTGGTTTAGCTTCTGTACCTCTCACAATAACTTGTGTTAATGATGTGATTCCTGTTGGTTCACAACAACCTGTTTATTGAATGCAGTTTCTTTCACACTGGCTGTTTTAAAAGTTTTTAGTGTGTGTGATCATTCCCCTTAGTAGCGCTTTAGATCCCGGCATATTATAGAACAAATTGTGGGAAAACTTCAGCTGATGTTCGATTATAAATATCTGCCCCATGTCTACCTAGATATGTCTAAATATTACTTATTGCACTAATTTTTCTTTATAAAAGATGATGATGATGATGATGATGATGATGATGATGATGATGATGATGATGATGATGATGATGATGATGATGATGATTATTATTATTATTATTATTATTATGTTTTGTAAAGAAAGATTCTTTAAATGTGCACATTTTCAGAATGTACCAGTCAAATTTTAACTAAACCTAAGGGAAAATGCCTTTTCTGAGAGTTGTCATTATTTTTAGTTTATTATGCTATGATTGGTTCGGCCAACTTGAGATCAAATTGCTTATGTGTGACATATGTGTTTACTGACGTTCCAAGACTTTAGTGGCCACTGCTGATGCAGTTACAGTAATCCTTGTGTTACCATGGAAATAACCATTAATCATCATCAAACCAGCAATCAATTAAAGCAGTCCTTGGTATTTTGTTTATGGACATTTGATCATCATGTATGTATTTAGTGGAAAGTGAGAATACCTGTCGCCCGGCAGTAGTAGAACCCAGCGACATGCTGCCAGGGCTGTTGGAGAACTTGTTTTTCTGGAGATCCACCAGGGCATCTCGTTGCCGTTCGATGTCAGCTTTGTGTATACTGTTCAAGGCCTCCAGGCTCTTGGCGGCCACAGCGTTGTGGCGACGGTCCAGAGAAGACGTGAAACCCCCGTTGGAGTTATCGGGAAAACGCCGGGCTCCACGACTGCTGGCAGCGGCCAGGGTGTGGTAGTCCCGTGGGAACTCAACATCACCGGCAGAGATCATGGGACCCTTCCTCTTCTCTCTACCTGGGGTATCAGAGTAATAGGTAAAAATATAAGAGGCTGTGAACATAAGAAAGATGTTGCACGGTGCCATTTTTAAAGCAAGACACAGGCACATTCACATTATTGATTTAATTTAACATCAATGTTTATTCCTTGTTTGTCAACTGAATTAGATTTTGTGACACACATGCTTTAGAGCAGAGGTCTTCAACAAGGGGTCCGCAAACCCTAGGGCAGGGGTAGCCAACATGGTGCCCGCGGGCACCAGAGTAGTCCGTGAAAGATTTCCTGGGGGGCTTGATGTGGTTTTTACCCCCAAAATAAAGAAAACATGCTATTTTCAATGAAAGAAAGTAATAATATCTGATTCGCTTTACATATATTATTTAAAGTGGATCTTTGAAACTTTATGTTATCCAGGAAGTTTATGTTAAACAAGCAGCTCTCCGTACAACTCAGTACGCTAGAAGTAGCTCTCAATTTCAGAGAGGATGGTGGCGCCCGCCCTAGGGGGTCCGCGGAAGTACTGCAGGGGGTCGCAAAATCTTTGGTTGATTAGCCAATTTTTTATATATATATTTTTTTCCAACAGAACATAAATATATGAACCTGTATATTGATTGAATTTCTTAGTATTGGATGGACAATAACAGGGTAGCTACTTTATGTTTATGCATGGCACTATGCCAAGTTTAATATAAAACACAATTGTATTCAATATATATAGGAGTGGGTCCCTGCTCCATCTCTCCATCAGTTTGGGGGTCCTTGTCCTGGAAACCTTGAAGAGCCCCTGCTTTAGAGCAACACGTTTTGGCACATGACAATGAATTTTCAGATGCCGGAGAAGGTTTGAGTGAAAATGGTTTGAGGCCTGAAAATACTTTGCCTCACAGCAGTTTGAAATCCACATAAAAAATGGAGAGATCACTTTTTATGAACAGCTCATCTCAAGTCTCTGCTGGTTAATTTACATTTTCATTCTGCCAGAAGTGTTGTGGTGCCTTAAAACGCTCAGTCCAGTGTGAGTAAGTGAAGATTAAATTAGAGTAAAAACCCCAGCAAACACAGTATGGTGTGAACACATGATAGCACATATGTTGGCACTTGAGTTATGTCAAGTGAGCACCAACTGTGTTAATGTGACGGCTAATCATTATCCTGTCGTAGCATTAAACAAGGAGTCTGTTCTTTAGCTAAGACTCAGAGAATACTCTTTCCTGTTTTTATTTTTGCTTCTCTATAAACACAGTCTTGTTTTAAATAAATATAAACACACACGCACGCCTGCACGCACGGTGGACTAGCGGTGAAGTAGCATGACTTCAGTCCAGTGGGTCGCTGGTTTGAGGCTCCCACAACCCCAGCCGCGTTCCAAAAAAAAAAAAAAAAGGAATCTGATGGAGGCTGGACTCCAAATCCAGCTGTCCCATTGAAGACTTTGCCTTGTGCCCCTGAGCCAGAGGAGCTTTGCCCCCCCCAACATCTGCTCCCCTGGCGCCGACAAAATGGCAGCCCACTGCTCTGGGGCCTTCACAGTCTCTGTGGACATTGTTGTGCTGGCCCAGATGGGTTGTATGTATGTAGGGATTAATGAAAGGTTGACTTTGTCTTTTGTCTTTGTATTCTGGCAATCTGCACCCCTTATGAAAACAGTTGCAACATCTGTCTATTTCAGCAAACATAAGTGTCACAGCCTGCTAGCCTGATGCAAGAAAAACAACCCTGGCTGTTGTATTTATGACATCAGAACTGCCTTTCATTTGCATCAAATTCAGCACAGGAAAAGAAAAGTGATACAAATGAGAGCATCTCTCTGTGTATTGGGAATGGTTTAGTGCCCTCTTGTGACCACTGATACATAAAGCACTGTTGTATTGGTGAAGGTGAACAGCTGCATCTGCAGTGATGGTTAAAAGAAAAGTATCCCATAAAACCCAGAACCATTTCCCCTGCAAGGAATATTTTTGGGGAAATAACACAGACTAAATAGGCCACATAGAACACATTTCTGATTATTTCAAAAATATTGCCACCTTCTGTCAAAGATATCTCTGGCATCAACATATCCTCTGCCTCTCTTGGCAAGACTTATTCATCTTTCAGCAAAAAAACAGCCAACAGATTGCTGCTGAGTGTTCTTAAAGAATACATCTATCTCTTAAGAAAATCAAGCACCAGTGGTGCTGAAGGACAAACAAGTTGTACACAAATACTGTGTAGTTTTGGCTTGATAGGAGAGTTCACAAAGCTTGACCACAATGTCATCTCCAATGCAAAGTTAACTTTTTCCCCAGTGCCACCGACTTAGACCACAAAACCACAGAAGATTTCGGAGGAAGTTCAGCAGCCCAAAATGTTCCATCCCCAAGGGTGGGGCTTGCCCTTGACATACTGCTTTAATGGGCTCCCTCTGAAATACCTATTTGGTCGTCAACAGAGTTGTGCTCACCCGGGGTGATCTCCAGGCATTGTTTGCAAAACATATCAAACCATGGATGGATCTTCCAGCATTTGTCCTCTTCTTGCATGTTTTAGAAATCAGTTTTATCAGTAGGCAGCTGTGTTAAGCTGCCCAGGGTTCATTGTTAGTTTAGTGACTTAATCTAAATCACCTGATTTGCAGGGTCTTCAGCATCTTTATCTGGGCTATCTTCACAACCCTCAAAATCACTTCCATCTCCCTGGATGATTGCCAGTGGATCCTGAACACCTTATCACTCATTATTATCCATACTACAGAAAATTATAAAATGATATTGAAATATTACTGATATCGGGCAGAACAATCTTGTTTGCCAGTAAACGTATTAGCCTTTTTTTTTTAACTAAATATCATTAAATCAGCTAAATTATCTGAGCTTTTCATTGTGAATGATTTGTTTGTGACATATACGTCACAACAGGCTTTATGTGTTCATTAAATATGTTCCAAACAGCTTAATCGTCATGCTATGGACATGTTTTGCAAGCTTTATAATTCTTAAATTGTTTGAATCGTATGTTTGGCAGCAAAAAACAACCTTTTGAAATTTGGCTAGTTCGGTAAAATTTCCAAACCTGCCACTCAGCCATTTTGTTGCTGTGGAAAACCAAAATCACATGACTTGTCACATGACCCACCAGGATGTTGAGAATGTGTCACTTAGGGACTTATTTTGTTAAAGTAAAGGATAAAGCTGTACAAGTAACGCTGCAGAACATTTAAATGGGTGGTGACAAAATAGATAGATAGATTTTAGCAAATGTTTATATGTTACGTTAAACAAGGGTAGATTCATCTATACAAACATATAGTATATACTTACAAGGGCTGCATAGATCAAGCCTTACACTTGTTTCTGTAGAGTGTTTGTTTGAGTGAATAGTGAACACAGTCTTTATTATTGATCTTTGCTGCAAAAACTAATTATTTATCTAGTGAGCTGCAAAGATGAGCGGAAGCGAGGCCACAAACTTGAGTAGCTTGCTGTTAAATAACCAGGTGACACATTGCCATTTTTTAAGCTGTTTCCTCTTATTACAGTACATACCTATCAGAGCCAACATGCAATGATAGAAGGTTCTATATGACTTCCAATCATAGACAGAGCTGCAACAATCTAGCAGATGACTGAAGAAATTAATCAGTGACGGTTTTTGTTTGACCAGTTAAAGATTCTCAAACATACCTTCAAACTTAAGTCACTTTACATATATTATGTTGTGGGGTTTTTTCTGGCTGTTTATGAAAAGCACAAAGGCAAATGGCATCCTCTCGGAACTCTATAAGTCTCGTCACTATTACACAGCATGAAAATAATCATTAGTCACAACCTTGAAATGACAAATTTCATTCCTGAAACCCTGCTGGTTGCAGCCTGGCCACAGCAGCATTTGTAGCTGTAAAGAGCCTCCTGGTAATAGAAGAAAGTGTTTGAGTTGGTCACAGATGTAACTCGTCTGATGGGAGTGCAGTGGCATGCCAGTGTTTATCCATAGTAGGGAAATAGAGTGTTTTAAAGCACAAGGGACTCGGGGAGACAGAGAGAGCATCTAGACAAGAGCTTGTCACTATAATATATGTGAAACCTTGAGCAAAACCCGCAATGTTTAGGTAGGGGGGTACATATGGCAACAGACTATATTTTATTGTAAGAATTTCTTGCTGAAATTGAATGTAAGTGTCTTTTTTTTTTTAAACAACTGAGCTGCAGCGATGCTACAAACATTTATGACCTACATTTTACTGTGATTTATGTACTTGTTGTATATGCATTGCATGCTCAGAGAATGCACGGCATCATGCAATATTTTTGTGTCTATTCTATGTTTGTATATCCATTGCTTCAGTATTTGTCTCCATTAATGACATTGTTTGTATGTTAAATAAAACTAATTCTTTAAGATCGAACCATTTTTACACTGCCCATCTTGCATATTTCAGTCTCTGTTTTATGCATGTATGGCTCCATTATGCTTAAATAACAATTTCTTGAGACAAAGTTCTGACATAATTTCTTCGCTTCAGTATGTGGTGACTTTAGTAAGTTGGCTCTTGCAATGAGGACTAGACAGATAATGGTGGACGGGAAAACCAGATGGCAGTAGTGCAACTAGAGATGCCAAATGCTGTAAAACACAGAATTATAATAAAATGATTATTATGAACAAGTAAAAAAATTGAGTACGAGTTTATAAGAACTTTATATCTAGAAATGTATATCCAAATGTTCCATTGTTTCTTAACTCATATCATGTCATTATTGCTCTTGGTGCTAGTTAATGGGCTTCCACCTCCACCCAGCTTGCTCCTGGCATGACTTCTACTATACACTAAATTGTTCCTGACAGCATAGCTGGCAGTGTATGAGTGAATGGGTAGATGGAGTCTGCAGTATGTGTAAGTGCTTTGATTGGTCTTTCAAGACTAGAAAAGCTCTATATAAGTATAGGTGATTTACAGGCCATTACCTCTGTGTTTATTTCTCTGCTGCAGAGCTACATTCCGGCTAAGGAATTAGCCTTTGTCTGAGTTTACTAAAATTGTTGAATCTAACTAATAACTAACGGATTGTGTTGACACGATGCAGATGATGTATTCCAGCTTCATGTGTGGACCCATTTATGCAATATGTGTAAACCCCAAAGAAAAAAAGATGTAAAAGAATGTTGAACTCGTGCGCACACTGTGACACATGAGGTCTGATGTTGGATTCTGTACATGATTCATTATTCTGAGTTCATTATACTTGAGGGGAGACTAAAAACAAGTGATTGATTGTCATTGTGCCAATGACACCATCTTTCAACAAGGGACCTTGTCCAAACGGCTGCTCAAGGCCACAGCCAAACATTTCTCATTACAAAGCTGTAAATGTGTGAGTGTGTGTTTTGGTATTACAACCTTGGCCACTGTTACCCACAGTTCTGACAGGGGCCATTTGTTAGTTTTATGGTTTCATCGGGCTGAGGTTTAATCATTTGCACTAGTCTCTACTCCACTCAAATTGACTGCAAATAATTTTCTTCCCGAGTATTTCAGATGGAAGCTGCGGTTCACTGGATTCTATAAAGGTACATATTTGGTACTTCAAAATATACACATATGCTGTGAAGCTGGGTCACAATACTTGTCAACAGGCATTTGCTGCAGGGCTCCTGAAATAAATTCCCCTTCAATTTGCTTTTTCGGTTAAATGCAATGCAAATAAAGATAGTTGTTAATGTGTGTTTTTTTTCATTATGGGCTAGAGCTTTAAAACCGTGTGAGACTAAGACAAGTTGATGAAGCATTATTAATAACTAACTTTGCTTGCATCATAAAATCACAAAATAATGAAAAAATACAAAACTCAAATTGAGTTAGAAATACATCAACATTGGTCTTTGTTTTTTCCGTAGGAGGAAAAAATGATAACCAACATCAAAATAGATCTGCAGATTTCTATAACTTTTGGATCTCAAGATAAACAATTAATGAACAAACATGCTGCCTTTTCCTTCATGGCAAATGAAACTGGGGATCGTGGATATTGCAGTATTTAGAGCTTTTTTCTTTGTCCAACTGACAAACAAAAAATAATAATTGAAATAATTCCAAATGTTAGCCACAACAACATATATGGTTAAGTTGCATTATCCAGGAGGCAATTTATATGTGGTGCAACACTGAATAAAGGCCCAAACTAAAACCTGCAGTCAGAATCAAAGGGAATTTACTCCAGAGAAAAATCTAACATGTAATAATAATATTTTTTATTTTTATTTTTATCATTCTGCTCAAGAAGTGAATTGCATTTTTTTCTTTTTTGCTTGTTCCTCTACCTCCTTAGCCTATACCATTTGTATTCATTTATTCATGCCTTCATTATTCTTGATAATGTCAATCATATTTCAAATTTCAGCCAGTGGAGGGATGCCATCGACAGGAATCAAGTTCACTTCCAACTATTTTTCCCGCTTTCAGTCATAAATTCTGGATTTATCAGAGAGTGTAAATAACGAATGAAGGCACTGCAGAAGGAAAAAGTGGGGGGGAAAAAAATATGGGGCCCCACAAATTATAATATCCAGCTCTCCGGGGCACTTGGAAATTAAAATAAAACCCAAACAATATCGGAAAGCAGAACACCAAGTGGGCTATTTTTGGAACAAGATCCGCCTTTGCTGAATACAAAATTTCTCCAAACTGTAGCCGGCAGGGAGTGTCTGGATACAGGATCACAGCACACTAATGTGCAGTTGTTACGCTTACGAGGGGGTCAGATTTTGGATATCGTGTTTTAAATTGATCATTCTATATATATGTATGTGTATATATATATATATATCCTGTATATGGTTCACTGCCCTTTGTTGTGTGTCTTTGTTATTTGTGCCATAGCGTTTTGTTGGAATCTGATCCTGATCAAGCCTGTTGTGTTTTGACCGCATAGCCCCTTGTACTTAATTTGCCTGTCTGGATTTATGATCCTATAAAAGATTTGTTACCTTCACCTTGATTGGATCCAGAGTTGTGCTTTTGGGTCCAACAGTGTTTTGAATTGTGACAGTGATGGTCTCATAGATTGAACCCTACAATTCCCCGTATAAAGAACAGAATGGGCCATTCTTTGAGAAATGCACATTAACCTCTCGCATACTGAACACAAAATGAACAGTCCTTGAGCAGTAATCATTAGAGGTGGACACAGTGGGTAACAAAGCATTGGACGTTTAGTACAAGAGAAGCCTCCATCACTTATTTGACCTTAATTTTCAATTTTCACCGCTCCATAATTCATTCATGGCCATGGGATCGTTATAAATAAAGTTTATGTGTTGTCTTAGTACCAAAATGCCTTTCTAAATCAAAATCACAGTCCTTTTCTAGCTGAAGAGCACAAACACTCGTCAGTTCTCATCCTACAGCTGCAGAGTGCCTAAGATAGGAGGAAGGATACTCGACTTGTTGTCTTGTCAGAGCTCCAAGTAAACACTGGCCCTGACTGATACCTTTGATTAGCACAGAGACAAAACAGACGGATGAGGAAGGCATTCAAATGTATAATAAAGGAGTTGTCTGGGGTTGAAATATCTCCCGGGCATCCACAAAACTCTCAATGATTTTCTGCTATCAGTTAAAGAATGGTGTGTGGTGTCTTTGTAATGCTAATTGGTTATAACTTCTGAAATTGCGAGCCTACTCTTGATCTGGACAAGTCAAAGTCATTGCCATGGAAATAAATAAAAAATATATATCCACGTGTTAAAATGCATAGGTTCTAATCCATTTGCAAAATTGCACAAGCAAATTAAAATTATGTTTAAATGCACACTGAGGGTGCCACTGCTTGTCCCTTATTGAAACCCAGTTAGCCTGTTCAAGCAAGATATATCCAGTCAGTTTAGTCAGGCTAACTCAAAATCATATCTATTCATAAGCAAAGAAATAATAGGCCTCCAACACTAAAACCAATAGATTATGGCTAATACTTGCCCCCAGAGCATGCACACCCAAATTCTGACCCAAGATTTTTTATAATATAGTTTTGGTATTTGTGGCAAAGCAAAATTTAAGTTTTTCAGCCAATCTAGGAGTTTGTTGAAGGCAAAACCTAAACAGGTTTATAATAAACTGATCCCAAATCCCAGAGAAAGTCAGAAAAGCCATAAAGGTAAAATTAGGGTAATCAATGTACCCCTCCGCAGGGAGGCGACGTGTTACCTGGGTGCCGACGCTGCTTATTGGATATACAGTGTGGACACTGAAATTAAAAAAGTGATGTTTCTAGTTTAGCAATTAATCAGCTAATGTACATGAAACCTCATTTGGAGCTGTCTCATTCTCTTTTTTGTGTGTGTCGTTCAACATAAATCCAAAACTGCAGTCACATGACCACTCGTGGGACAGTTACGAATATGTATTTATTGATTTGTTGCCACCGATCTGGGCCCAAAAACTTGGTCCCGGTTATACATCAGCCACTGTGTACATCTACTCAACCAAGCCTCCATTTTCCCCCTTTTTACAAAGCACAATGTGTATATGGCAACCACTATGTTTGATAAGAATTTATCCCACTGTATGAATTTCAATACTAGACAAATTATAGCATTAATATTTACCTTATACATACTACACAAAACCCACACATTGAGCAGACATACATACTCTCAGTACATGCATTAGTATGGGGGAGTGAATAAGATTGGATAGAATGGAATGTGTGACAAAGACGTCTCCATTTGAGCAGGTCAGATTTTAGGAAAGACTCGTGATACAAATACTAACAAACAGTTGTGCAGGCACCATTCCCCTATGTCATTGTGGTGAGTGCACACACCACATGTACTCTCCAATTATGCATTTAAACACATCCATAGCACTACAATAGAAGGTTGATTAAAATAATCACACTAGTCCTAAATTGGTGATGGTCAGTTAAATTTACAATCTACCAAAGAAAGTGTTTTTGCTGTGTTTCATCATAAGCTGCTGTTCCTCTCTTTCACAGTCCCTGGGTCCAAAACAGAACTGCTGAGTAGTGCCTGGTTATATAGAGGCTGAAGCAGTTAATGGCAGGTGTGCAGATAATGGGAGATACCATGTGTGCAGGGATCATGGGAAGGTTATCTGGAAAATAAAGATAGTGTTTTGGGGTGTATGTGGACAAAAATATGGTGCATTCTTTGATATGTGTTGATAAGGTATTGGTAGAATATGCCTTGAATGTTAAATGTATGTGGTAATTAAGTTAATTGATATGCATAAACGGTTGGTTGGTCCAGGGCAGGCGTCTCAAACCCACGGCCCACGGCCCCCCTATTTGTGTACCCCTACTTGACATCAAAGTTTAGAGCTAATGCGGCCCACGCGTCTTTCTTTTTTCACAAGCACCTTTTTGCCGAGTCGTTACCCTAGGCCAGGGGTCGACAACCTTTACCACTCAAAGAGCCGTTTGGACCCGTTTCCCACAGAAAAGAAAACACTGGGAGCCACAAAACCCTTTTGACATTTAAAATGAAATACCACTGCATGTAACGTTTAATTTGCCTTTATGCTATGTATAAACCAGCCATAATCTGTTGCATTTTTTAAATCAATGAAGTCCTAAAAAAGACGTTATAAACCAGTCTGGTCAGCAATGAAAGCATATGAATCTGCCCACGTAGCATTAAACGTTCTGTTTTCTTCAGACATTTTTCTTTTCTTAGAATTCTCCATAGTTGGCCTACCTGGGGTCGAAAAGTTTAAGAAATCACACACCGGTAGGTCTTGCACATTAGTGGTTGTGACGCATATTAAGAGTGACAAAAAACGTTAACATGTTTTATTTAGATTTCACGAGATCACCATAATCTTCACATTTACAGTTACATTTTAAAAACAAACTAAAATCAAATACATTATAATTAAATACTCATTATTTATTTTCAAAGGCCACAGGGAGCCGCGGGTTGCCGACCCCTGGCCTAGGCATTTTATATATGTTTTTATTACTCATGGGATACAATAGCTCAGGTCCAGTCCAGCCTCACCTAGACTCTACCTCCAGCGGCCCCCGGGTAAGTTGAGTGTGAGACTTAGGGGCGTTAGGTATATAAAGCCTCTGGCAACCGATGCTCACGAGAGTCTGATGGTAGTTGTAAACCAGGTTGAACAGAGCGAGACCCACCTGTAAATGCTATTTATAAAAAAAAAGATAATTTTGTTTTTCAGCTATTTTTGAAAATAAAACCCCCTAAATCCGTTTTTGCAACTCAAGCCATCTTGTATTTTTGATTAGAAACACTCTCCACCTTTGTGACAGAGTAAATATATTCTTGAAATGTTTAAGCTAGAAATTCTTCTTTCCATTAGAGGTGCATGACTGGAAATAACATAACATTTATTTCCAAGTGAGCCACAGACATTTTCATGGTCTGCCTGTTTGTTTGTGTTTTGTTTCCCCCTCATGTCTTCTCCCTGTCCCTTCTGCCTTTCGGCTCTGGGCGGAGTTGACGCTCTGTCTGGAGGATCACTTCTTCCCCCTGGTGAACCTCAGCTCCCTTGGAACCGTAGGCTCAGTCTCCTCCACCTGCAGCGCCCAGAAAATCTTAGGCACCTGATCCGGAGCCATCCATTGGAGACTTACTTTGTGTCAGGGTTTTCTTTTCCAGGGTTTTCAATTTTTTTGTCAGAAACCTAATTCCTTTTCGACAGAACAATCCAAGGTCTATTATGTTTTGGGTCTGCTACGGGGAAAAGTTTGAGCTGATATCTACACAAAATTCTGAGTGGTACATTGATGTTTACCTTTATGGCTTTTCCGACTTTCTCTGGGATTTGGGATTTCGGTTTATTATAAACCTGTTTAGGTTTTGCCTTCAACAAACTCCTAGATTTGCAGAAAAGTTCGCAACTCAGTTAAAGCAAGTGTTTGATCATCCCAATCACCACAGCAATGCATGTAAGCGGCTTCTTAATATCCATCAGGGAGAGACTGTTGAATTCCGCTCTTTAGCGGCAGACGTTGAGTGGACGCACTCACTGTGGCGACATTAGTCGCCCCTTTTTTTTAATGCTCTGAACAAAGAAATTAAGAATGAATTGGCTTCCAGAGAGGAAACTCATAATTTTTGTTGGTTTGTTTAGCCATTCGTTTAGACAGGGGTTCTTCAACCATTTTCGGGCCAGTGCCCCGCTGTTCATTATCTAGTTCCCTTACTGCCTCCATCAAATAAAAATGTAGGCTGAATGTCTCCCCAGATTATAATTTAGATTACTATTCTATTTGTACTATTATTATTATTATTCTTAGTGTTTATTATCTATATTATTATTTTAGTTAATATTAGGCTGCTATATTATGGTATTAACATATTATAATATGGTAATATTAACTCAAATTCTCTGAGATTGAAGTTAGGATACAATTTCTAAATATGAATAAATATTACATTATTTAAGTCATCTTTTGTTGTTTAACCTTCAATTGCCCTGGTAAGCTTTACCCAGGCAACAAAAAATCCATGAAAATGTGAATTTTAATTCATGTAAGTGTTGTAAAGAAATGCAACTGTAAGAAGTTTGAGGTTCAAACTTTGATTGTTGTCATTGACTGCAGCCATACAGAAATGTCCTCATTTGAGAATACTTTTTTACACAATGCCTACATTGGAAGTTTTGCATTGGTGAGGGAAGGCACACATCCAAAATGTTTACTCTGTGCCATTTTGTAGCCAACTATATTGCTTGTAGGAAAAACATAAAGAGAAATATCACGTGCAATTAAACCCATGACACTGTAGCGAGTTCAGGTTTACAATGCAAGAAGCGGAGATTTATATCCTTGTCAGGAGCTTTTCCTGGGAAGAGAAAGCATCAGATACTATAGACCAGGGGTAGCCAACATGGTGCGGGCACCTGGTAGCCCGCAGGGGATGGCAGAAAAGCAAAAGAAAACATACCATTTTCAATGAAAGGAAGTAATAATATCTGATTCGCTTCACATATACTACTATTTAAAGTTGATCTTTGAGACTTTATGTTATGAAGGAAGTTTTTGTTAAACGAGTAGCCATCCATACAACTCAGTACGCTAGAAGTAGCTCTCAATTTCAGAAAAGTTGGTGGCCCCCGCTATAGACACTTCAGTAGGCATTATTTTAATTTCCCTCTCACTTATCGCCTTGGTTCCCGCATTATCAAGCCTGATGCTCTGTCTCACTAGTTCTCACTAGTTCTTCCTGGTCCAATATCGCCCTGGGTTTCGTTTCTGGAATCCCTGTTTCCCAAGGTAACAAACTTTTACCCAAACTTTTTGGTAGGTTTGGAGGTCCTTCTGTCAGGTACTGGGGGCTACAGTTAGCCTAATATATGGTTTTCATCCCCAGGCAAGTGGAAAAACAGGAAAAACGGAGCATGAAACTGCCCTTCTCTGCTTGACCTCCATAAACCCTACGACTTGGAGCTCCTAGCTTCCTTGGATTGAGTACACCCACAGCTTCCACCAGTGCTGCCACTGGCTTGACCCCGTTTGAGGTAAGCCTTGGATACCAGCCTCCCTTGTTCCCCTTCCAAGAGGGGGAGATTGCTCGACCCTCGATTCAACTTAACCATGCCGGTGTCGCCGTGTCTGGAAGTTGACCAGAGCTGTCCTCCTCCGGTCGGTAGAGACCAACCACTGCATCTCTGGGTGTCACCGGATCCCCGCACCTTCTTACCAGCCACACCAAAGGGTTAGACCCTCGTCCAAGAACATGCCCCTTTGAGTGGAGTCCAAGAAATTGCCCCCCTCCATCAAACACATCATCAACCTGTCTGCGGTTAAATTGAGACTACCGGCTTTTATGAAGGTAGACCCCACATTCCACGTCTCCCAGTTTAAACCGGTATCTTCCAGCCCGCTGAACCCACCTTCCGACCCCCCGACCATACTCCATTTTATAAATCTTTACCACCATCTTCCTTTGACCCCGCGTCAGACAAAGTTGAATCATACTTCATACATACTTGGAATACGATTGACATACATCAAAATACTTGCCAAAGTAAATATAAATACGTTAACTTATATAAATACATAGCTTAGGTTATGCCAATATGAGGTCACACAACTTAATGTTGAGTGGGTGTGCACATATACAAAAACGTTTGTTGGACTCTCTGGGCCCCTGCCTGATCTGTCCAGCAATAACGTGTTGCAGTATGTCATCCTTTAACTGCTGGGTGTCGAGTCTGTGTCCAGAAGAAAACTTCCATTTTGTGGATAATTGGCAGCATCCATCTAATTTTGGGTTTATTAGAGTTTATTAGTGGATATTTAGAAAGACTGTCTTTTATTCAATGATCTGATCATCATATCGATTGATTAAAAGCTGACTGCAACAGTGAAATATGTTATTTAAAATGAATCAACACAACCCACTTTTTTTTTTCCCACTGCCAATTATTATTTTAACCCCAACTTAAACGTTGTCATACCTCTTTGTAAGACCTTCACTTACTTTAGAATATGGGTAAAAAGTAGTGAATCTATCTGATAATATTGTAGATGAATTAGGGAGGATAGCAGTCTCAGCTCTACGCACTTACAAATTGACAATCTAGTCAATATTGCAACAGCCTCACCCCATTCAACAACTCTCTCAAAACAGACACTCTGAAAAAGAGGGTTACTATTCAGAAGAAGTTATCTTAATGATACAGCTCACCAACATGTGCTATGAAACAGTCATCCAGTAAGTTGGAGAGAATGTGGGGTTCTACTAAATTGGAAGGATTTAACAAAGCCTCGGAAGACAGTCAAGTTACATAACAAATAAGAGCTACCCCAGGTTCCTCTTCAGCCCTGAAGCCAGGCTGACACAGAGTCACAGCTCTATTGAGCCATCCATTCCTTTAACTCAAAGTGGTAATGACTTTATAAACTTCTTTAAGGATAAGATAACGACCATTATGGTATCATCATTGAAACCATCCAGTTTCTTTAAAGAATGTTCTACAGTCTGATATCCATCTTTATTAAAATGCTACATAGCGCAGACTATTATTGTCTTCATAGGGTCCCAAATTCAACTGAAGTTGTTGTACTCTGCTCTAAACAACTTAGTGAAAAAGTGTCTGGCTATACAAATACAAATTGAAATAGGCTATACAAATACATTTTGATTTGATTTAACAGAGCCAGGAACATTTATAGCGTAAATTCTACCACTTTTAGCTACCCTTGCTGACCATCGATAATGTATATGCTGTATGTAACCACATCAAAATGAGCCACATGGCGACACTGCATTTTGAGTGGCATTTCTGAAACTCTGAGAGTCTGAGTCTGAGTCACCTATTATGTTGATAACAACCCAATCAGACAGAAGATTTTCAAACTAATTGGGACTAGATCTTGAATTCAGCAATCCATTCTTCAAAGAGAATTATAATCCGGGGAATATCTCGGGTTGGGGTGGTGGGGTAGAATGGTGATCTGAGACAGCATGCTTAAATGAGGAAAAGCAGGGACAGCTGAAACACCATCTTCTACCCTCTGCTCTGATCCTCAAACTGTCTTTTACTTAATCTATACTGCATGCCCAGTGAATTTGAGCCATGACCTAATATTTTTTCCCCCAAAAAGATTTCACACTTAAATCAGCTCATTCTGATCTGAGTCCCACCAATGTCTGGCGCACTCATGAATTTACCTATGTTAGACTGCGGTCTATCCCCAGCTCCATTAAACCAGGATGTGAGGCTACATGATTAGGATGTTAGATGAAAGGGACGTGTGCTTCTTAGCAAACCGGTACCTTTCATCCCAGAAGTGTGATTGCATTCAGGGAGTCACTGCCCATGCCTGTTTTTATAGTGCTACTACTTAATCGCAGCAACCTAAGAAGCAATCTATCCCCTCCTAACCTCTCAGCCAATGGCAGGACAAGGGAGGAAGTCCTTCTAACTGAAAAGTGATCATTTTGGCTTTCCTGAAGGTGAGTAATTGGTATCATTGAGTGAACAGTGAGGCAGGATGAGTCAGGGATTGAGATCTATTAGTGGCAACTAATTAGTGTCTCACACTGGGCCCTGGGAGGCAGCCAGCTGAATGACTGCTGGCTCTGCTTTGTGCTGTGTCATAAAACAGCAGTGCTGACTGTACTGAAGTGAGTCTTAGAACAGCCGCTCAGAATGCCCCAAGAGTGAGGCATGAAAATGGCCAAATCCAAGCAGAAGATCCTGTATTATTTTTTTAATAGAACGTTTTTTTTTTAAATCACTGTTCAATGCTAAACTATTGTTTTTCGTTGATACCATTGTTTTAGAGACTGGGCTAGGTTAGCTTCACACATACACACAGACTCACGCACACACACACACACACGCACGCACGCACACACACATATAGGTACATAGGTGCAGACAGTGCTGTTCTCCCTGTTTTAGGTTATTCTGTATAGATGAGGTTTTTTGTTTCCCTTTTTGTTCGAAGTGTAATATATAGTACATAGCTCTATTTTTACAGAGTCTATTTTGGTTATATGTGTCTCTTTCTTTTAACATAATCCATTTAGCACTTACCCTTAGTTAATTATATTATTGTTTATTTGAGGATTATTAAATGACTTTTGTCGACGGCGAACATCTGGATTATGTTACTTCCTTTACCACTTTGAGTTGGGCCGTAACAATCAGACTGTCACTCGTGGAAACTTTTGTATTCCTTGATGCAACAGAAAACATTTGAGCCGCAACTAGGGCGACCCTGAAACCTTGAAAATGACAGGCATGATTCATTTATGAAATAAACAATTGGACCATCAGCCTCTATATGAATAAATATCAATGACAGAGCCATAAGTCTTTGATTCATGTAAGCAGAGAGAAGAATAAAGCATTCAGTGTCACTTTCCAGACATAAAGGAAGGTTGCAAATAGGAATATATAGATTTAATTAAGTACACTAGATTTAGATGGATCAGAAATGCACAGGGTAAGGGTCAGGGTAAACTAACGTTATTTGGTATGTAGCTATACCAATTTAGGTTCTATTATCCATTACCTTGACATTTACATCTCAAGTCAAAACACACAGAAGAATGGGGGATGTTAAGGTGTCGAGTGAAGTATTTAACCTGTAACCCTCTCTCATATACCCGAATAAAAGTAATATTAATGCTAAATCATTCTTGATATTGCTCTTTACCAGAGGCATGCCAAAATAAGAATAACAACATCAAAACATGTATTAATATACAATGATTGCTCCTCACCCTAAAAGTCCAAATCAATTTCATGAACCAGGTCCTTTCGTTTAATACTAATACGTTTTTCCGGTATATGCTGAGCTAGAATGATTTGCACACTCAACCCTTCACTGGCAGCATGTTGCATCAGTGGTCATAAGTCAGCTGGTATTGGAGAAAGGGAGTAGGCCAGGTAATTATCAGGACTGATGTGTTCTGAGGTAAAGGGAAACAGGAGGCACGGTCACTCGGCTGAGGCAGCAGTTTGAAAGTAGTCTGGGTTAGGGTCTTCAATTTCGCTATGAAAAATCATTTTGTTAAGGAGAGCAAATGTCAGTCTCCTGAAACACAGATCATAATGATCCACAGTGATTGAAGAAATTCACAAGAAACTGTATATGTCGACTTTCAGTATAGTGATACTGGATACGTGGTATTGGTTCTCTTGGATAAAGGTGGATAAGAAGGTCTGGAATCACTTTTTTATTTTACAAAAATAAAAATGTAATCTAATCTATCTTATCTATCTCTCTCTCTATTACGTCTCTCTTTGCACAGAATGTCCATTTTGTTATGGTTTATTTTCTAAAGAAACAGTTGGATCTTGAGTTACAAGCACCATCTGTAAATGTACAAACTTCTTATAGTAATAAATGGTTTTCATAGTAAGTAAACCTATTGGTTAAAATTAATTGTTATCTGAGCATAAGATCTTGAGGCAGATTTCTCTCTTTTTCTGCCATCACCTGCCAGCATGTTTGTCTGTACATTCACAAATGCTGATGTCAGAATTTCCATGCTTACAGTTGCTTTGCTGATAATATCACCACAACCACCATCAATGCCAAAACAAAGCTCCCAATAAGAAAGAACTCAGCCACATACAGGCACCATCTTTCAGCTGAAATAGGTCTTTATCCTTATAAACCCACGCATAAACCAAGGGGAGTCAATTTAAACCAGGGCACTTTGGCCCATCTGATGTGTTATGTCCCTGTTTATCAAGCACAACAAGTCTCCGACAAAAGGGACCGGAGGAGAAAACTTAATTTCCCATATATGAAGTGTAGTCAAACCCCAAACAAGGATTCAGATCAGTGCCTTTTCACCCCCCTACGTCTACATCTGTCTCTGCCTGTTATCCTTGATCTCCTCCGTACTCTTTATGCAGTCTCCTTTTAGCCCTCAGCATGTGAGGCTGAAAGCCCAGTGGGCTGAGGGCCAGAGCTGATACCGTTCGCTGTATGTCAGTTTCCCCGGGGGAGGGCAAGCACGCAATGACAATATGGCTAATAGGAGGTCACGCCCCGTTGGCTTGGCAGGTCATCTTTGTGAGTGCCTCCGCGCTTTGCTTTCTCCCTCACATCTTTTCATCGTGCCATAGAGTTGATGAAATGACCTCAGCAGATGCACCACTGGTTACTGAATCCATCCACACATTCAGCTATTGCAGCCAGAAGCACATATCCAAAGCCTACTTTGAAAAAGTGTACATGCTTTGGTGTCTTTTATAATGCTTGCAAGGGTGTACGTACAGACATCAATTTATCAGGGGGATTGGGAGTTTAGTCAGTTGAGAGCATCCAAGAGTAAAAACTATACCAAAGGGTTAACAGTATTGTGGGGGATTCACAACTGTGAAATGAATCTGCGTTCATTCGTGCAGTGCAGTTATAAGAGCTGGTGTTAAGTCTGTGTTCCATAATGTTAACATTCCCTATGAAAAATGTGTGTCATGCAATACATCCTTGATGTGTCTGGGGCTCTCAGTGAGCCCACTGATTGAGAATGAAAACATTCATCTCTTTGGCTAAAACGTTTCACTGTAAAAAAATTAATAAATAAGAAAATACAAAGAAAACATGAACATTCATTTATGAGGGTCTATTCCAAATGGAGGACTAACACTCAGTGTGAACTCGTGTGTGGATATTGTGATGTGCAGCAGGGTGTGTGGGAAATTGAGTCAGATTAAGCTTTGGGTGTTCATGGGGATGGAGGAACCTGCATCCAAGTGCAACTGTGTGACTTATTTATCTGTTTTAGGAGACAATGGAGCGCATATCCCACCACATATCTATCCATCCCCCTGTCCATCAATCCCTCTATCCATCCATCGGTCCTTCCATCAATCTATCCACTGAGGGTCGCAGGGGCAGCCAACATACAGACAAACACATTCATTTGCACAAACCATACACCCACATTCACCCGTAGACGACACTCGCATATATCATTTTCAAGCACTGTGTGATGTGTTTTTAGCAAATTAAATTTTTTTGTTCTTCAACAAAACACAGTCAATGATGAATATTTATATTAAAATATTACAGCTGAGAAAATAAGCTTATTTTTGGATTCAAAGCCATCACAATACTTTGGTAAAGACAACATATATTCTTATTCTACAATTGTGATTTAATTTTATAACTTTCGACTAATTTAGTTTTAATAATTAATTCATATTTTTTAAACAATACACAATGGAAAAAAAATGATTTCACATGTACACCTCTAAAAGCAGTATACACTATATTATACTTTAAAAAAATGATGGACATCACATGTCAGTCCATCTATACTTCAGCAGCCTAATACTAGAAATCAGGCAGTCTTCTTACTTGCACAAGGTACTGTCATACATTGAAATAATGAACAGTTACTAAAGAAATAAATCATGTTATTTAAATGGTTATATTCACAAATTTCAATTTGCCGAACAGGACAGCATCCCCATCCCCATCCTCTGTCCTTGTTAGTGCATTGTTATGCATATAAATTCAATGAATGCATATAAATCATGTCAGATAAACTACCTTTGAAATACAATTTAATCATTTCAATTAGGTTACAATTATGTTATTATACTTTTAAATGAAGTAATATGATTAAATGAATCCAAGCAGCTAGTCCTGGTGCTTTTATTCTGCAGCAATCCTAAATCCTAATCCTAAAGCATCAATACTAAATTGAGTATAATTTTGTCACAACCCTACACAGCTTAATAATTAAGAGGTTGATATAAGGTTAATAATTAAGAGGTTTGTTCTAAATAAACAGCAAATGTGTTTGCCATGACTCTGGTCGTAACTAGGGCAGTGATTTAAATAACATACAAACAGTTACATAATGAAATATGAAATATAATACAGCTGGCGTCAGCCTTAAAGGATTGGTTCCTGATCTAAAGCTTTTTTCAGACAGCCCTGATTGTTTGCTAAGTGGTACATCAAAGAAATGGAAAAGAAAACGTTGTCAATGACTCAGATAAAAAACTTCATTTGAAACTGCTTCGCTTTCTCCCTCTCTCCAGGCCAGCACCACTACATCCTGGCATATTCCAGACAGAGAAATGCCCCCACACTCTTGACATGTACAAATGGATGTCGAAGCCAGTATCAAAGTGATTTCTGAAGCCCCAGATACCGAGTGGCTAGATGCTTGACATTTTTTGGTGAAACACACTAGTTGACTCTATACTTGACAAAAAAAACTCTTTCCTGAGCTTGAGAGACCACCGAACACATGCGTTACCACTGGAGAGCAGACAAAGTCAGGTTTTGACACATTGTATTTTCCCCTTCTGGCTCTCAAATGCAAGTTTATTTTATAAGAATTAATAATCACTACTGGTTTAACCCACTGCAGGGATTCTCTGGAGCATGTTTAGAACGTATGATTATTAATGGCCTGAGAGAGAGAAAGAGAGAGAGAGAGAGGATATAGCTGTGCCTTTTAAGAATGAGTTTGGATCAAGCAAGTCTTTGTGGTACTATCACGCCCACATCGGTGTACCGGGAATCCCTCACTGAAAAAGTGAGCACCAGATACAATTTGAAGTTGAAACGCATTGCTTCTAAAGCATAAAATATTAGTTACTTTTATTATTTACAAACGTGACAAATGATCTTTAAACCAAAAACTTAGACTGATTTCTCCTCTCTCACATCCCCTGCTGTTAGTGAGTCTCTTAAGCCGAGTTGGAGGGGTCGACCGTCACAGAGAAGGAACTACACTTCCATTTTTTACCAAGAGAGCTTTTGCAATTGCAATGCATTGAATGACATCATGTCGAATCAAACCATGTCAATTTGCACTGCAGCAGGGTTGTGTTAGCAGCTGCTCAATCTTTTTTGTATTGAATTGTTGACAGCTTCAGCGATGGAGAGACGTTGAAAGGTTCGCAAAGTATGAACAATCCGTTTTGCACGAAGGTCAGCTCAGGTTAGCTGGCATCCCGGTGCATCACTGCTCTAAAAAAAAAAAGAAAAACTGCTCGGTGAAGCTTTTTTTCCTTTCCGTCCTCCCCCAACCATTTCCTCCCTTTCGCCTCACTCGGGCTCCTCTCCCTCTTTGCTATCTTTGTGTGTGTTTTTCTCTTGGGGCTATGCAAAGAAGAATCCGGATAATCATGGCGCATGCAGACTGCAAACTGAGTCCTCTGCAGAGAGGCTGGATCACTTTGGCGGTGGGAGGGCAGCAGTGTGCGAGCAGGAAAGGATGAACTGATGAATTAATTGATGAAGCGTACCTGACTTTGTGGTCCTGGGCAGGCTTGTTTCCCCCTCTGGCTGAGACTCTACATGGCACCAGTGTGTATGTGTGTGTGCGTGTGTGTGTGTGTGTGTGTGTGTGTGTGTGTGTGTGTGTGTGTGTGTCTGTGTGCCTGCGTTCATGCGTGTGTGTGTGTGAGGATGAACGAGAGAATGTGTTTGAGGCGATGGTTAGAGTGCACAGTGCAGTGTGGAAGATTGGAGGGAGGGTACTCACTGTGAGCTAAGACTGAGTCTGTGCATCTCCCTGTCCTTCTCCCCCTCTCCCACTCTCTCCCTCTCTTTCTCTCTCTCTCTCTCTGAGAGTATAATCCCTTCCATAGTCTACGGGGACGAGCTGCAAATGAACCAGCTCTATCTCTCCCTCCACTTCCCTCTTGTTCTGTATCTCGGTTCTGCACATGAGCCCCAGGCAGAATTACCCTCCCCATGCTTCCTCCACCTTGCAGGAGATAAGCCGCAACTGCAGAGAGCAGTCTTGCCCTCGAAGACTGCTACAACTATAGAAAGCCTTTTTCCCTCTTTCTCCCTCCACTGTGCAGCACGTCCATGCTTGTTGTGTCACAGCGGCTGCTCTAAGCGATCCGAACACAAATCCAGCTCTGCTATTCAGACATGCGTGTGTATTGTTTATACGAGCCATTTTGGGCGCCAACAGTGTTTTGAGCCCTATCTTATTTTTGCGCTGCGGCTTCAGCTTTATTTCAAATGTTGTGAACTCATATCTGGCAGCACTTCACATTCGATATGCAAATGTTATTCGTGAGTCAGACCATCCCCGATTCCATCTGGAAATATTGTGCATATTATGTATTGAAACATGCAGCGGTACTGCCTGTGAAATCTTCTAAACCTGATATTTGTGATATTGACGCTATTTTGTGACCTGCCGTTAGCTGTTTATAAGTTTTATAATGATAACAAGGGTCAGCTCACACTAAGACATGGCTTCAATTCGCCAGTTACAAGAACTGCTTTTATGTCCTTGGAAATAAGATGTTACTGGAACTAAAACGAAGTTTAAAAAAGCTTAAAGGAGCAACCCCAACAACAATGATCCAGAATCCATTTACCAACTACTAATGGTATACTTAATGTTGTGTACAAAATAGTGCAATTTCTTCCTCAGAAGGTTGAGTTAGAGATTATATAAACACTGTCATGTCATGTAAGGGTCCTTAAAGAACGGCCAAGTTTATTTTCACTGAATCTATTTTCAGCAGAGGAAATATACCATTTTAATTAACCCCTCAGCAGTAAGGATTATTAAGAGCAGGGTTGGGGAACCTTTATCATATCGAGTTTTAGAAAATCCTACAAGGGCCAAACTAGAAAATTTTACCCCAGCACCTCCTTAATACATTTGAAGATGCGGCCTATTTAGCTTTCTTTTATCCTATTCAAATAAAATAGGAATAATAATTCACTTTTGAGTGTTTTTAAATGTTTGTATACATTTGTGGTGTTGCAACAGTAACTTATTTTCTGGAAACATTGCAGCTTGGGTTCAAACTAAGCAATTATATTAGAGGCATGTCTTCAGAAGTTTTGTTTTATTTAACACTTTTAATTTCACACAATCACACTGAACAGACAAGATCAGCAAGTATTGGTATTTAAAAAGCTTGTGAGTTGGTTTTAAAATTAAAATGACAAATCGAATAAATACTCTCTCAAACATTACATAAGCTCTTGGCCTTATTGCAAACTGCATTGAGATAATGTCTATCATGATTTGGCACTTTATAAATAACGTTTAATTTTAACATTCATTTTGATTTATCTGTGCAATCATCAATCAAAGCAACCATCAGCATATAGAACACATTATTTGTGATGTTAGGATATGTTTATTTATCCAGCAGAGGAGGTCTCCTCCATAACTGTAACAGCCACATCTATCATCAAATGTCTGTTTCCTTAATGTGCCTGTCCATGTTTGGAATCAATTCTTGGCCCACTCAAGACGATGCAGGTTCCTAATTTAGACTGAGTGTGTTTCCTCCAACCCAAATGCTCAGCCTACCTATGGTCTATCCATGCACTCTGGCACGTGGAACCCTTTGCCTCCTCTTGATGGCTGAAGGGTGGAAACGCAAGCCCAGCATATCATAAGCATGTCAAATTGGACAAAAGTATTAGCGTCACACCAATCACCGTCACATTTACCTATGATAGTCAATTATCAAGATATAGTTGTAAACACACAATAGCCCACAACGGCGCCTGGAGAGAGAGATGGAAAAGAAAAGTAAGTATGTGTGATGTTGTGATAAGAAGAAAATGCTACTTTAAGCATAGGGAAAATCAGAATGGGTCGACCAGGGCAGACACAGGGGAAAGGGAAAATGTTTGCCCTATGTTTACTGTTTATAAAAGCAGCCCATTGCAGGCTGCTTTTGGATTCAGGCTACGGGCCGGGGTGGCAGAAATATGAAGGGAGAGGCACGCTTGTCATCTCAATTAAATCATTCTCCAAGGCTGCTGAGGAAAGCGCAAGCTGCACAGAGAGGATCTTACAATTGGTGTGTGTGTGTTTGTGTGCATGTGTGTGTATATATTTAAGATGGGCAAGCAAGGCACAGTCCAAAAAAAAGAGAATGTTTGCTGAAAAACTAAATCGTGCTTGATAATAGGCATCTTTTCTCTCATGCAGTGTCTGCAGATTTGTCATCCTCCTATATCTGCATCCTACTCACTCAAAACCAGTAACTTGGTCAATGCTGACATTGGTAGCCAGGGCTTCAACTAATGACAAAATGTTCCTATTGATTAATCAAATGATCGATTACTCATTTGGTCAATCGTCTATTAAATATCAGAAAATAGCTAAATTATCATTTTATATTTATAATGTATGATAGCAGATGCTTCTTTACTAAGTAAGAGGAGGAATGATGTTAAACCACAAACACGTGAAGTTTTTATACGCATTATAACATCTAGTTTCTAAATGTATTGCTCATGATTGCATGTCTTTTACAACATTATCATTCATTATCTGTTCATAGAGCAGCCACCTGTTAATAGGTGTCCACGGGAGAAGTTTATAAAGATTGTTTATAAACGGATTCTGTTTACAATTATATGATGATTTGTTTCATTTCATAAAATATTAGTCAAGGCAGCACACTTTCTAAACAATCACTGAATAAGCTTTCACAATCTATATCACCTACGGTTAATAAATATGGTTTCAGAAGTTAAATAAAAGGCCAGAGATGAGACTTCCTTTAGAGAGGAAACTGCAGCAAAGACACATGAAGAAGGAAAAACTAGAATGCCAAAACAGCTTTGAAAAACAATTTAAAGGTCTATTAAAATAAGTGAGTGAAGCGCTTTAAGTCTCACACTGACAATTAAGCATGGAACAAGCAGTGAGGCACTCACTGTTGATTGTCTATCCTCAGACACTATGAGATCAAATGCGTTACAACACATACTGCTGACGAGTACGTAAGTAGAAGGACAAAACTAGGGTGATGTGACTCCAAAGGTCACACAGAGAAATAAATGTACAAACAAACCCTACGATTGACCTATTTTAGTAATATTATTTTTTTATATAGATTTTCTAAACCAAATCTAATGAGTTTGCAACTGAAAGGTTGATTTCATTATTGATTATTTATCTTCTGGATATTCTTTTGATGAATCATCTGTATAAATTACAAATGGAAATCTGAAATGTCTAATTTGGAAGCATATTTGGGTCCTGTCGGACTTAATGAATATATCCTGTATCTGGAACCACCAGGCCCCGGACCGGCACCGGTCCGTGAGTCATTTGATACGGGGCCACATAGAAAATATTATTAGTGCCATATTGATCCGAAACCTTTTGGTGGATTAGACAATATTCTGTATTTTTATTTATTTTTCCAACCGAATTTTCTTTATAAAAATTTAAATGTCTTTAAATGCACATTAACATGAATACAACACATTACTTTAGCAATTTGTATACATGGCACTAGACCCAGTTTAATACAAAACACAATTTTATACAATATATATAGTAGGGGGTCCCTGCTCCATCTCTCTATCAGTTTGAGGATCCTTGGCCTCAAAAACGTCGGAGAACCCTGATTTAGTTGATAGTGCAGCAGCCTCTCTCCACACTAAACCTGTCCCTGTTTCCCCTCTGAATAAGAAGGTAAGTAATCAGAGGTGGTGGTACAGCTCACTATCTTACATCAAAAGTTAGAAAGGAAATGGCGTTTCCACCACATCAAGGGAGAGGAACTTCATCAGGTATGGAAAGATAGTCACATACAAGAACAATGGAAGAAAGCCCTGTATAATGCTAGAAACTACTATTATTCATTACTATCACTAAGCCCACCTCAACAACCTCAGATTTTTCTTTAACATCTTTAAAGATAAAAATCACCCTCCTCCTTCCAACTAACGGCAACAATGTATTGTTTAACACAGGAGCCTCAGAACCAGCTGTTCAATTCGATTCATTTCATGACCCCCCCTGCAGTACCATCGCGGGCCCCCTAATGGTAGCGGACCCCTTGTTGAAGACTTCTGATCTAAACTATCAACAATGGGAGTGTCTGCACATTTATAGCCTGTTTGAAGATTTTCAGTTGACATCATTGCACTAAACTCTTTGCACTGCATTTGAAACCATTGATCATAATATTATATAACAAAGACTGGACCAAGCAACTGGGAATAGATATATCACAGTTTGGATTCAGGGGAAAGACACCACCGCCTTTATATTTAGGTATATTTTATTATGTTTAAATTAAACTTAAATGTTCCTCTTTGATAAGGTTTACAGTTGGAGCTGAAGTTATGCTGCAATAGCCAACACTATACGAGACAAGCTGCAGAAATGAAGTTGTCTTAGTCATTCTTGATATCTGTTAATGTAGATTAACATGCACACTTTTTTCATTATTTAATAAAATAAACAACCATTAAATGAAGGGATCTAAATACCCCCTGAAGACATTGTCTCTATCCAATTTTGATAGAATGAAATGATTGTGCTAGAAGTTATATTTCTAAATCACACAGCCCATACTACAATACTGAAATAAATTCCACCTCCTCGTCTCTCAACTCTTCTCATTTCAGATTCCCTATTATTCCAGAGAACAGAGAGCTTCCATTGAAGTGCCTGATCAGGGGTTTCAGAAGGACAGTGCAGTATAATCAGCAAATGAGTAGCTTGATAAACGTTGCCCACTGCAATTTACTCATCAATGCTGCATTTGTTATGCTTAATTTCAGGGGACACGTGTCAAAGCTGTCAGGCCAGCTTAAGAGATGACAACGGGCATCAGGAGATCGGTGACAACATGAAGCACAAGCTCACACATGTTCAGCATATTAAATGCACGGTGCAGACATGAGGACGTACACGTGCGTGCACAAATGCTAAACCTCTCAGGAAGTGTGTTGTATATACAGCCACCTTTTTAAAATTCTACAATGAGAGATGTATCAAAATGACCTGACACCGGTATTGGAAATGCCTTTGATACTGCCAAAAATGACAGATGAGTACTTAAATTAATGCACCAATCTGACACCACGTCTTCAAAGTATGTTTAACTTAATTCTTTCTCTGGAAATCAATTCTGCTTTGGCGTTCCAAAATACCAGTACTGCTTTTATAGCGGTCAAGAAGTGATTTCCTATAGTGCAGAATTAGCCACGGCTAGCAAAGCATATCAACATTTCATGCGGTTGTTGGGTAATTTGTTTTATAGTATTAGGACCTCAGCTGAAGTGCTAACAAAGCCACAATTTATGAATATTAAAATAATCAGATGAGATATGCACATAAGCTTTCTGTTTTCAAGTAAATTTGAAATGCACCACCTGCTGGTCTTACTTTAGAATTACATGATACCCTTAAGCTTTCCTTTTTAGTTAAACTAAAAGATGTTTTGTGGGTTCACATAGTTAAACATGGATCATAAACAGATGTATATGTATGTATTTGCTTGGAGATTACATTGCTCATGTTTGTACTCTTTGCTTGCATTTCTTACATGTATTGTATTGTTGTTCTGTTAAGATAAGATAAGATAATCCTTTATTGTCCCACAGTGGGGGAATTTGCAGTGTTGCAGCAGCAGAGGTAAAAAGTATACAAACACAAAAAAACACAGGTTTAGAACAAGTAAACTGAGACTGTGCACGAGTGGAAGCAAAGCACTGAAGATGCAATATATATACTGTATACAGTGACCTGAGTAAATGCAGTGGAAATGGCTGTATGTAAGAGAGTAATATATGCAGTGCAAGTATTGAGAGCAAGAGATACGTTATGCAGTTTAAATAATAAGCATGAATGGAAAAAAGCTAAATGGAAAAATGGAAAAGCTAATCATGTTGTTCAGTTCTGTACTCAGGAATATTTAGTTTATTATTTGCTTACTCATAAAGAGATGTTTATGTATCTTTGTAAGTTAGAAGGTTTAATGATTCTAGGTGTCATTCGATGTGAGATTATGTAATGTATTAGGTATTATGTAATGAGCCGTGAAGCAACACATGTGGCTTTTCGGTTCCGGGTCCTGGCTTGGAGCCGGAGAGACCTTGATCAAGCCTTTTATTTTATGCCTTCTGTGATCTTTTGTAAACTTAAACTCGCTTAAACTAAAGTAATCCGTCTTCGGCCTGGAGGAATCAAAGAACCCCACACTGGGAAGTATTACATTTTTTATAATAAATGTTTTTATGGATTCAGTGTAAAAACATTGCTCTTGGATTATATCACATTGCAGTGATAGAAGGAACTAATGCCACAGGTTGTTGTGCTCCCTCAGGAAAGAGAGTCCAGACTATAAGTTGCCGCATTCACAGCTGTGTATAGGTCGTTTTGAATGATCTCATGCCTGTGTTGGAGTTGCTCCACTTACCGTATTTGCCCATTCATTCTAATGAACACAAAACGTTGTATTAATGTTCTACTAAACTGCATATTAAAGAAGTAACACTGGTGTATCATGTGTAAAATAGTATACATTAGTGTGCTTTATTAAATAGTAAGGCTACTACAGTATTGCTGCTGCTGAATAGTGCCAGTCGCAACATTTATTTGTCAAGTCCAATAATCGTGCCTGTGAGAAGCAGTAAGTCAAGGGAGAGGTCAGTACACTGGGACATAACTGCTGGATGTTTTTAAAGGAGCTCCAAACTATACATCAGACAACATTCCCCGTGAAACTCCTGGGCCTACGTGTGCAGATTTAACTGACGAATCGAACATTGCAGCTCAGTCTGCGCTGGTCGCTAACTGGTTGAATTTGGGTTTAAAAATAAAGATAAGTGCTAAAAATCGTACAGGAAAATAAAATACAGAAATAAAGAGATACAGAGATATAAATGTAAAAGGATGGTGGGGCCTTCAAGAGAAAGTTGTGCCGTGCACATTATTATTCTCCCTGACACCTGCCTGGTCTGTGGACACATTAAACTGATACCTGGTCTCAAAGAATGGAATCATATATTTCATATAGCTCCTTTTAGGCTGTTATTTTATTTCCTTTCGTGCTTAAAATCGATTTATGTGTGATTTCAGTGGGTCCCTGACCATGGCATATCATTTTGTAATAAGTAAATTAGACTTTATAACCCAAGGGATGTCACAGCTTGTTGCACCACCTCCAGCATTTCAATAGTAAATAGGTGATATGTGAAACAGTGTATGGTGCCAGTGTGCCTGTCCAATCTGCACGCATGATGGATTTAGCGTGACTGTGACAATTTAAACAGAGACACAAACCAGTAGTGAAACATGCAGATTAGTTTCTTCCTCCCATAGCCTCGCAAGCACACACACACGCACACGCAGAGACACACACACACACATACACACATACACACACTCCTCTTAACCTGTAACACCATTAGCATAAAATGTGATGTGTGACATTAACACCGTCTGATTGACCAGAGATAGCTCTGAAATAAAAATCCATCATCAAACATTTTATAACTATAGATAGGGCAAAAAAACTCTAGGAATATCTGTGATTTATTCTTTTCGGGAAAGTCGTCAAATTAGGACTATCACTATCTACATCCCACTGCACTTGAAGTCCTAGAAGATGCGGTGGCAGCAGGAATACCTGGAAGTAACCTAATTCACGGTCCAGCAGAAAATTCATTGCAAATGAAAATGTCTTTCCTATGGCGTCTTAAAAGATACAACAAAGGTCATATGACATATGATGTTTTCTGTGGTGAATAGTTAGCCCATGCTTTTATGTAACACAAAACCTTGTCAGCCCCAGAATTCTCTTACATCATCAAATCAGTTAAGAAAAGAAATGGTAGGAAGGAGGGCGCAGGGCATATGTGCGAAACAGTTCTGCGTGTTTTAATTCTTCTTTTCCAAACTACCCACTGCAGCAAAAAGAAACATTAACGCTCCAGAGAAGGAGACTGACTAGTGAACCCGTCAAACTTCAACAAGCAAACACAACTGGGATCAACGGAGCACCTTCAGAAAATCTGAATCAAAGAAAGTACTAGAGCGAATTCTTCATTCTGTCATTTTCACAAATCATAAGGGATGAATTTTTTTTTCCAGCTTCAGGTAAAACAAAATGTTGATGTTTTTTTTATTCTACTGAACATAGAGAAGAAAAATCAGCAGATGATAATGATAATTAAAATCAACCTACACGGCTAATAATTGTAGCAATCTCTTAGCCATCATTACTAAAACAAAAGGTACAAATCAGATGTAAGACATTTGAAGACATAAATAAAAGGACAAATATTAGCACAGAATAAATGCACGGTAATGTGGTGAAACCATCAGAACGATAAATCTTAGAGCTCAGGGGCAGTCACCACTGCAACCATGTGGCTAATGGCCAATGATAATGAGTGATAGTGAGTGTCTGTGTATGTGTGGGTTGACATTAAAGAGATAAGTGTTAAAGGTCTATCATCTGGTGTCGAGCCTTTCACTGATACTGACAAAATAACTTAAATTAGGTAGAAACGCCCACACTAGTAGACCAGGGGTTTACTTTTACGACCAGAAAAAAATTGGGAATGGCTGCGACACAAAAAAAAAGCGTGGTTCGCAATTAAGCTGATTTATTATGGAGAACCAGCCAACGTCTCCTTGCTTTTTTTATTCCCCTACATTTTTCTTCTGCTTTGCTCACACAAACATAAAAGGCTTCTTCAGGGTGTTTTATCTGCCTTTCCTACATTTTATTCTCTGTTTTGTTTTGAACCCAAATGCTTTTTTTTCATGACCTATCATCTGTCTTTACACAAGGAAGAGGTGCCTATACAGACATCTGAGAACGAGCTCTTAACAACAATGACATGTTCTCCTGTGAAAATTATAACCTCTCCATACGAGAGAGCTCTGGGCTTGTGGATGTGTACTGGAGTGGCAAAAAATGGACAACCCTGATCTTTACACTTTGCAAAGTCATCCCGCGGGCCAGATTGGATAGAACTGGCCCGCTGGCCTTGAGTTTGACACTTCTGCAGTAATCTGTTGCCGTTTGATTTTTATTATTTTGTTGTTGTGCCACAGCCGCGGTACCTGCTCTACAGTGACCTTTTTTTTTAGAATGTGCACCCAAAGTTCCTAGTCTGTGTACTTCTCTGTGTACTTTGGCGATGACGTGATGCGGTTAAAAAATAAATAAACTAATTTGAAAGTGGGGGACACACAAACGGGAGTGTGAAAAGTGGAGGGGACCTGTCCCCAGTGGAAATGATGCCCATGCCACATCCTAATAAGTATATAATAATAATCAATATGTATGTTTAAAACAGACACAATGAAAAGCCCCAAGTTTGGGAAAACTAAAATGTGGAGACACAAAATGTTTTAAAAAAATCAGTCTTGGACTGACTCCAGCTCCCATTGCCACCCTTAATACAATAAGTATTACAGATCATGGGTGGATAGACAACATGCAAAACCAGAAGTGCATTTCTACCATGAATGCATTAGTGCCGGAGGGAGTGAGTCCCCTGAATGTGACATGGTACTGAAACGTATTTTTCCTCTGTTCCACAGGCTTCCATGAATAAATCAGGTGCCAGGTGCACAACAACACTAGCTATAAGAACATTGTAATACATGCACAAGCAGTCTGAGGTCACAAAAGCAAGCTTAGCTTGGGATTTTGAGGTCGCTAGGAAGATGGGTCAGCATCGATTCATTGTCCTCTACCCAGGCAGGGTAATAATCTTATGTATAGTAAGTTTATAGATTTAAACCAGTGGTTGGCGCAGCACTGCAGCACAAAGAATGATGTATTTGTAAATAACTGTTCATCCTTCTGGTGCTGCCCTCACCTGCTGAGAGCCGATGGCCGTCATCCTACTGGGGAGTACACCGCAACTTTGTCCGGCAACATAGACTAGAGGGCTGGAGCACTTCTGACATTGGCCAGTGCTCAGCAGGAGAAGGAGGCAGGTAATTACAGAACCTGCCAAGTTCAATATAAGTTTGGGTTTGGAACCAACTAATTCAACTAACTTGACAAATTCAACTAATTTTGTTATGTCCAAGCAGGGACCAAAAGAGCAGCATCAGACAGGCCTAATGTACAACTACATGAGGGATCTTAAACCCATAGAGACTGTTTCTGGTCCCCGACCACAACAATCCACCCAACCTAAGATGAAAGGAAAAGGTATTAAATCCACTAACCTAATAACGATTAACACCGACACTGAGTAAAAACTTAACAACCAGACAATTAAATGTGTTTTTTTTAAATATAATCAAAATCCCTCCTAGTCAATGATCTGATAACAGATAATCACATAGCTTATTATGCCTGGCTACAGCAGAATGAATCTCTCTTGGGTCACTATAGTATAAATGAGTCAACACCACCCACATTAATACTCATAACCCTAGGAGGAGTCGCCATTTTTCCTTCTAGATTATTAATCAATCCCCAACCTAAATGTAGTTAGTCATTTTAAAGTCTCACCCTCAACCTCTCACACCCGAGGTCGAAATCACTAAAACCACTTATAAAGGTTACTGTCTACAACCCACCTACACCTTACTCTGAATTCTTATCTGAATTCTTACCTGAGCTGGTGCTTAAAACAGGTAAAATAATAAAAGTGGGTGACTTTAACGTCCACGTAGACGTGTTGAAAGCGACAGCTTGGCTCAGCATTTAAATCACTGATAGATTCAATCGGTTTCACTCAACACATTAAAAAACCCGCTTACCGTTTGAATCATACCCTAGACCTTGTCCTTACTTATGGCATGGACATTGAAAACTTCAGAATCTTTCCCCACAATAGCATTTTGTCCGACCAACCTTTGAATTTACCATCTAAAATATCACAACATGTGGGGGGGAAAAAATCCCATTACAGTAGGAACATATCTAATTACGCTATAGCTGAATTTAAAAAGAAAATTCCACACGCTTTTACCCCACTGCCAGATATTAACAAATCAGACAACTGCCTTAACATCAGTCCGTCACAAATTGAAAATATAGTTAATAGTGCATCTGCTTGCCCTTTCTTCAATTCTTGACTCTGTTGCTCCTTTGAAAAAGAAGGTTATTGGTCCCAAGATGTTAGCCCCTTGGTACAGCTCACAAACCCATGCTCTTGAACAGGCATCCCACAGATGAGAAAGAAAGTGGCGTTCCACTTAGACTTGACAGACTTTCACTTGGCCTGGAAAGACTTTAATCTATAAGAAAGCCTTTCACAGCGCCAAAACTTCTTAATATGAATTTTTAATAGAGGAAAACAAGAATAATTCCACAGCCATAACTCGATTGAAACAACTATCCCTCTGACTCTGACTAGTGGTGACTTGATGAACAACTGTACAAATAAGATAACCACCATTAGAGAAACAATGAACCTACTCCTCCCCTGCTATTGATACAAATCCAACTTACAAAACACTAGCCCCAGAGTCTCCCATAACACCTGATCAATGTTCAGAAAGTATCTCTCCCATAGATGTCATTGAGTTGACTTCAATTGTATTGTCATCTAAACCATCAACTTGCCTTTTAGATCCTATTCCTACTAAGACTCTTTAAGGTTGTTTTACCCCTAATTATTAGTCCAATACTAAACCTAATTAATGAAAAGGTTTCTAAACAACTAACCAACTTAATTTTGACCAAGGCCTGTCTTTTATTGCACACATCAAACACGTCTCTAGATCGGCTTATTTCCACTTACGCAACATTCTGTCCTGAGGATGCTGAAAAACGAGTCCATGCATTCATCACCTCTAGGCTGGACGACTTGAATTCTTTACATTTCCGGATGCTTGTATTAGTCGGTGAAAAACCTCCAGCCAATTCCAAATGACATGGCAAGATTTCTAACAGGAACTAGGAAAAGAGACCATATTACACCTGTTATAGCTTCACTACACTGGCTTCCTGTAAAATATAAAATAGAGTTTAAAATCCTTCTCCTGACTTATAAAACACTCAATGACCCGGCCCCATCATATCTTGAAGAGCTGATAGTGCCGTATTGTCCAAGTAGATCTCTTCAATCTCAAAATGCAGGCTTACTGGATACTCCCGGCATCGTAAAGAGCCTTCAGTTACCACACTCCACTCTTATAGAACCAGCTCCCAATCGGGATCCAGGAAACAAACACCCTCTCCTCTTTCAAAGGTATACTTAAAACTGTTCTCTTTGATAGAGCATATAATTAGGACCTAACCATCCATTAGCTATGCTTAAACAGCACCAGACTGCTGAGTGATATCAAACTATCCACTGAGCTCTCTTCTTCTCCTTCTCTTGTCTCTCAATCTATCTAAATTAATATCTAGTCCCTGCATAACATAACCTCCTGCTCTATATCTCCCGTAGTTTGTATTTCTGCTCTCTGTTCCCCATCCTTCTGTCCTAACTGTAAGGCTGAGGGATGCATACTTGGGCTGAACCATCCCTTAGTCATGCTGAAATGGGCCCAGAATGCAATGGGATGATCCCCCTATCCGCTGTGCCCTCTCTTCTCTTTGGCTCTCTCTCTCTCTCTCCATATCTCTACATTTATTTGTAATCCCTGCATAACATTAAACTCTGTGCTCAATCTCTCCAATAGTTTGTGCGTCTCCTCTCTGTCCCCCCTCTCTCTGTCCTCACCTATGATCCCAAGACTGAGCGATCCAGACCTGATCCCTGACCCACTCACATTATATTTGTTAAAATGTCTCTTATAATTATCCTTGTGTTGACTTGCTCTGTCCATCTATTGAAACTTCTGGGAGAGGGATCCCTCACTTGTGTTTTTGTTTGTGAATATGGGCTACATAAATATACATTGATTTAATGATTGATGCGTTATTAGAGTGTAGGGATGGTCACAGGTCGCCTTTACTCAGTTGGATGAGCAAACTCAGATTGAACTGAGAAACAACTGTCATCCACCCTTTGCGGTCAAATATAGAAGGAAATATGTTTATGTATGAGCTTATATGTTAAATCATACACTTTTGTCTTAACTTTTTTTTTCAAGTTTTTGTCTCCATGACAACTTCGTCAACAATGAAAATAACTTCCTGTACGTGGCCTACCCCATTATATCTGAGCAAGATTTGGCCAACAGCGCAGGGCTGAACACTGAGCAGAGTCACCGCTGAACAGAATCTGAATCTCCACCAGCTCCACGGCTGCTGCCCTCAGCCTCGAAATGTGATGGTCACAGGAGCCATTGCAGGCTCTTCAAACAACCAAGCTATCTATACTTTGAGATATGCACCCAATGTCCTAATTCTGCTGCAAAACGAAGCAAACATTTCAGGAGATAATGGAGAAACGCCAAATGACAGATTATAAAGGGAAAATGTGTTAAATGTGCCTAATTTAATCCTAAATCTACTGCATCATGTGCTATTATATGTTTACAGTGAAGATTGCAATATACAAGTTATGGCCACAAAAATCAATGAAAGTCTTTATTTCATCTCCATGCACACCAACACACACACAGACACAAATCAAATTGGACTTGGGGTGTGTGTGTATGTTTGTGTGTGTGTGTTTCTGTGTACATCAGTTGTTCTCTCATGGGGTTGTAATTGGGTCAGAGAAGAAAGATAAATATATGGCAGGCAATAGAATTACAATAATAGAAATCTTTCTGTATGTTTGATTTCAATACTGAAAAAAATCGAATATAGTAGGCGCGACTTCAATACCCAATTTGCATCACTATTAGGTTTCTTGAAATGTCTCAATTTGTTTTCAAGGGTAGTTTTTTGGATTTTCCTCATAAGTATGCTGTGATCCATGGTAAGGGGTCATCTGTAAAATAGTAGGTAGAAACAGCAACGCCTTTCTTTTTGCAGCTAGATGGAAACGTTTATATTAAAACCAGGAATCTAAAACTATCTATTTAACTATTAATACGGTATTCATAATTTAAGTAATTTGGTCTTAACTGCACAACAACTTTATTAACTCTGCAACACTTATTTGCATTATTGATTTAAAAAACATTATTCTGTTATCAAAAAAACGGTTGAATTGTTTTTGTCAATTGACTAATCAATTAATGAACTAATCAATGCTGCTCCATAATGAATAAAGAATAAAATTGTCAGCAGGTTGACATACGCATTCATATGTTAGAGAACTTTCTAGTGCAAGAAATGAAACGTTTTAATATCAGTCATTTATCATTTATCAGTAAAAGATTCATCACTCAGAAGACGTTTTTTTTCAGCCTCTAATGTCAAATGCTGTATTTGGGTTTCCACCGCCTGAAACCAATTTCTTGAAAATTGCTTCTTTGACTCATGAAAGAAATAAAACATTCCAACATCGAGGATGAAAATGTGTCAGAGTCTGTAAATATCTGAGTGCATGGAAGCTGTGAGGGAACACGCTCCTCTGATTTAAAATTCTACTGAGCTCCTCCTCACCTGGTAGCTCCATGGCACGCATCAATCGGCCCTCAGATTTGGGCACCCTATGCTCTGCAGCTCTGCAGCTCTGCAGTCAACAAGTTTGATCAGGCTGACATGGAAAAGCTGGTGTTTGGCTGTCGCTCCTCAGCTCCCTGACAGATCCTCTACCCCTGTGTCTTCTATTTCTATTTGGCTCCCCAGTCATTTGTGATTCCAACAAGTTAGATCTTCTACCGAACCATCCGCTAAACCAACCTGCCCCTTTTCAACTCCTACCGGGGAGTTGGGGACGGCACTGGCATGTCATGAAGGTGACAAGTCTCAAACGGTCATGCAGCACAAAGAGAGGAGTGGGAGATGTTCAAGGACATCTCCACACTCTGTGTTTAAGGTTTAAGCCTCACAGCCATTTTCCAAACGAGACGACTGTGCAGAGTATGACAGACCTCAAATCAACATCTTGTGGGTTTAAGATACTGTAGCTGTTATTTTCCCAATCCTTTCTCCCTCCATGTTCAAAGCACTCATGTCTATTTTCTGCTCTGACACCAATTTTTGCAAGGTTGAGTGGGCTGGAGAGCAAAGAAAGCAGGGTATCATGTAAATCAACAATGATTTGAGATAAAGAAGACCTCCATTTTGCATTCAGCCAGTCCACAGACAGTTCAGTGTGCAGTATAGCATCAGTTGTGCCTCTGGAGTTATGACAGCAGTAGCTTTTTTTCTTGTTTTTTTTTAAAGTTAAATATCCGGTTATCTTTGAAAAACCTGGAGGATAATTTTTGCAATAACAGTCATATGTTTATATATTCACAGAATATTATTGCCAACCAAAAAATAATAATTTGACTAAGTTCCCAACTCTCAACAAAGATAGCAGAGAGACAAGGATGGTGAATTTCAACCAAATTCCTTTAATTGAGTGATGGCCATATTAACAATCAATAGTCAGCAAATGGCATACTGCTGTCTTCCAATGATGTTTTACATCTATGATATGGCCTAAATTAGGTATTTAAAGAACAGGTTAAGGTGACAATTAATAAATTGAACACAAAATAATTACTTATTCTTAAATTGAAGAGCCTCTGTTCTCATCTGTTGCAATTGAACAGCTGGCCAGACAAAATCCAAAGCATCGCATTTGCATAACCCCCAGGCTTCACTGAAGAACTGAAATGAAATCAGGTGAGATGTGCTGGACGTAAACACACAATGACTTGTTTCATTCATCAAAACATATATCCCTTCAAAATGATGTCACAGTCCCCCCCACTGCAGACTATTGTTTTATATAAAGTAAATGCACAGAGCTTTAGTTCCCACGAGAGCTTCACACTCACTGGCTAACTTAACCACAGCTGCTGCTGGGAATAACCCTAACAACATGCACACAATACAGTGAATGCAAATATAAATTAGTGGACAAACACATGAGATTAAAAAAAGGGGGGACTTTTATTTGGCTTCATCTTCACAAAAAAAAAATGTTTTAATGAAGATGGTTACAAACATTTTTCAGGATTCTGAAAATACTGTTGAAACATATTAGTATTTATCTGGCTGTCTTTAATTTGAGTTCATGGGGATTTCATTTCTTTGAGAGAAGAAAACGGAGATAGTACCATTTTCACAGGAGCACATTTTCGGTCATAAAGCAACATGATAGAAAATGGCAACTGTAGCTGTCTTAAGACACTTAAAAAAAAAGTATATATATATATATATATATATTACATATGTAACAAAAAAAATAAGAGGAAGAACTTAGCTAAATAGTGTCAATGTTTGAGCAATCAAATCAATGCCAGTCCCATGGTAAATAAAAGCAATGCAAATCTGGTGTCTGCTCACCAAGTGGAGCTCACTGCAGCTGCATATTTACATCACTGCGTTCTCCTCAAACCAAAGCCTGCACATTGTCTCTACATCACAGTTTCCCTGTCGTCAGTGCCTCAGTACATCCATCAACAGCCACTTCCAGGCTAAGCCGGTAAAGAGGCGCTACATAGTCTCACACACACACACACACACACACACGCACACACACACACACACACACGTGTGTCTGCGCCGCGCAAATGCATGAAAAAGAAATGTGTTTCTTCGAATGGAACGCTCCATGTTTAAAGCCGATTCACCATTCATATATTATATATTCATGAAATATTATTCATCTGTATACAGTCGGTCAGGAGGCAAAACATTTTAAGCATTAACTCCAATGTTATGCTATATTTAGAACCACACAATATTTAAAATAACAACAACTGAAACAACAAGAACAAAAGTATCAAAGAGGAAAGAAAAAGACGTACGTGTGCATCACTACTCTGTGAACTGATCTCATCTTCCCAGAGCATGCGGGCAGTGTGCGGCAAAACACAGGATACACACACGCACCCACCCACACACACACATACACACACAAGTACACACACAAACACCCCACAGTGCGTCACAGACAGCCACTGAAAGTCAGAAATACCTGCAACTACAGAACGGACGGAGAGAGACAGGGGACATGCCTTGGAAGGAGGAATTGCCCATTCTCCGCCACGATGCGCCCGCGTCTTACTGTCCTCTTCCGCGCAGTCACTACTTTCTCTCTTGTCTTCTTTATTTCTTCAAACCTTCTCCCCCTTTTCCTTCTTCCGCCATAAACTATCTGATTTTCATTTTCTTGCTCCAGTTTACGCAGTTGTTTTGTTTCATCAGCCCCTGCGTTTCCATGTTGCGGCTCGTGGAGGAATGCGAGCCGGACGGGGATGCTCAGTACGCGATGGATAGGAGCGCAGGGCTCTTAAGCATGTCTTCGCGTGGCCAATAAAAAAAGTCATGTTTTATGAATGCAGGGGGCCCTCCCCGGGCCCGTCTCTCTTAAAGGGCCTGCACACCATTCCCACCGCCTTTCATCTCCTGGCTGTCACTGAAATTTAAGAGAATCCTTTTATTGTCCCACAGTGGGGAAATGTGCAATTTCCATTCATGTTTGGTGGGGCTTGATAGCTCTCTCCCTGAAGCTGAGAAGGAGACGCATGAATCCAGAAAAAAAGCCGGAAGTCAAATCAATTATATCTGTGTGTGATTAGCAGCCGTCAAAAACTGAGAATGGTGATGAATTGTGAAAATAATGATAAAAAACAGCTCACTGAAACACTGAAAATGCAGTTTATCATTCTCTCATAATTCGTGTGTGCCTGCGTGTGTGTCTGTTGTATGTGCGTGTGTGTGTGTGTGCTCAACGTCACAGGGTCTATACATCATGAACAGTGTATACTGATGAGAGGATTTACAGGGAGGAGAGCAAGTTTGACCACTGCAAAAAAACTGGATAAAAAAAATGCAGCGAAATAACCTAGTGAAGTAAAGAACAAAACCCTAATGAATGTACACACGTACCGCTCTGCATACTGTGACGAATGGAGCAGAGTGGACAGGCCTCTGTGAACGTTCAATATAGAACCTTTGTCGGGAAACTTGTTTTATGTAGTTCTGTCATGTCCTGTCTCTTTATGTTTAGCCACAGCCTTTCCTCATCTGTCTGGTGAGCACTCCCCCCCCCTTACCCAAGTTTCCCGCCAGTGTGATTGTTTGCTCTTCCCTAATTGTGTTCACCTGGTGATTTAGTTTCCTCATGTGTGTGTATATATAGTCCGTGTCTCCCTTGTCTCTTTGCCAGATTGTCTTGTGTGTTATGCCAAGCTTTCCAGCGTTTTGTCCCATTGTCATAGTCAGAGGCGTCACAACGGGGGCAACTGCCCCAAGCTAGAACTGGGCCCCCAAAGATGGCTGTTTATATTGGTCCACAGCAACAACGACCTGCAAGCCCCTTAAATGACTTGCCATGAGGGGGCACTGCAGTGACACGTTCAGGAACCCCCTTATAGAGGGGGCCCCATGGTACTTGTGTGCTGTCAAAAGCTTTGTTTTTTCATTACATTTTTTTTTTTGCCTGGGGCCCCCAGAGTGTCTTGAAACGTCCCTGGTCATAGTCACCATGCTTAGAGAGTTCATTCATAGTAGGGTAAAGGTATTTTGTAGGTTATGGTAGGTAACTTAGTGTTTTTGATTTGTGTATGTTTTTTGGACTGCTGTGTATTTTTTGTGTATTGCTGAACCCCTCAGTAAAGAGACTCTTTGAACTGCAACTGCCCTGTGTCTCGTGCATTTTGGATCCACGCCACGTACATCCTGAGCACCCTTGTTTGTTTCTTTGTTGCCTGAATTTACTTGCTGGTAAATAAAATATATGTGATATATTAAAGATAGGGCCATAGGAGCCTTGAGCCAGCACACGCTGAGTGTCTGCAATTTGCCCTATCTGACAAATTCTGTTTTTTAAATATGGGCTATACGAATAGAATTTATTTGTTTGATTTAATTCCCTTGTGCTCCACTTTGGTTCCTCTGGAATATCATTAACATTGCTTGCACTTTTAAATCATGCATAGAAAGACTCCTTGGAATATACTTTCAACCAATTGGAGAAGTATTTTGTATATGTACTTGTGAGAGATGTACAAACTATATTTATCCCAATTCCCTCGTCTTACATCCCCTCACATACAGTTTACCTTTACAGTCAGAGGTAGGCACAGATTGAACATGTATACAGCTCCACTTGTTGCTGCATCACTCAGGAACATTACAGACCACTACAACTAAAAGGAATAGCATACATCAGGGGTCTCAAACCTGCTGCCCGTGGGCCACCTATTTGTGGCCCCTTACTTGACGTCTGAGTTAATGCGGCCCGCGCTTTTTCTTTTTCACAAGCACCTTTTTGCAGAGTCGTTGCCCTAGGCCAGGGGTCGACAACCTTTACCACTCAAAGAGCCATTTGGACCCGTTTCCCACGGAAAAAAAACACTGGGAGCCACAAAACCCTTTTGACATTTAAAATGAAATAACACTGCATGTAACTTTATTTGTTTTGCCTTTATGCTATGTATAAACAAATCATAATGCGTTGCATTTATGAAATCAATTAACCCCTGCAGACTAAACGAAATTGCATTTCTTCATGCAACAAAAACATTTTGAAGTCCTAAAAAAGACGTTATAAACCAGTCTAGTCAGCAATGAAAGCATATGACTTTTCCCGATGTAGCATTAAACGTTCGGTTTTCTTCAGACACTTTTCTTTTCGCGAATTTTCCATAGTTGGCCTACCTGGGGTTCGAAAAGTTTAAGAAATCGCACGCCTGCGTGCGTTGCACTTTGGCGGTTGACACATATTAAGAGCGACAAAAAACTTTAACACGTTTTATTTAGCTTTTATTTAGCATACCATAATCTTCAAAATTTCGAATTACATTGTAAAAACAAACACATTTGAATAGATTTGAATTAAATACTCATTATTTATTTTCCAAAGCCACAGGGAGCCGCGGGTTGCCGACCCCTGCCCTAGGCGTTTTCTAGATTTTTAAATTACTTATGGGATGCAATAGCTCAGACCCCAGGCAATACACTATTATTATTATTATTATTATTATTATTATTATTATTAATGTATTGTAGACACCTCTATAGTGGACCAGTTCCACACAGAGAATGAGTTGCCAGTTGGCCAAAAAATAGATTCATCTTATTTCATCCGTGGGTTGGTCGGTGCTCCTGTTAAGAGTCTGAGCCATTGTGTGGTTGGTAAATAAATATGTCCTATAAATTCATTTTCTGCTCCCTGGGTTGAAAACCTCACATTTTTTAGGGAAACATTGTTCGGTACTCAGCACCTACTATGTTATTAATAAAATGATTCACATTCTAGAGAAAGAGAAAATCATGCCTCGAAGGCGGAAAGACAGGAAGCGTAAATACAGACATGGGGGACAGGTGAAGGAAACTAACATTTAAATCAAGGTTTCATTTGTTTTGACTAGATAAACTTTAACTATGATTGATGTGAAGGATTAATTTGGAGAGCAGTGAAGGGAGGAGGATAGGACAGGTAAAGGATGAGTGTTCGAAGGACAGGAGACTGGGAGGCTGACACGCTAAGTGACTGACAGTCAAAAAAAAAAGAGCTAATGCAAATTCAAAGGCAGAGGAGAATGACAGGCTAATTACACATTCATGGATCCCTGGTTGACCAGTGACAGCACGAGCAGCTGCTCTCTATCTGCTGCTGGCCACGGAAGCTGAATAATGGATCAATCGGGCAGCTCCAGTTGCAGACGTGCGGTAAACACCACACACATCACACAGAGAAGCGGCAAATTACCCACAGACAGAGAGGGAAGGACAGGTGTAGAGGACTTCAAAAAGGCACTGATGAGCTCTTCCGGGACGTCTTCATATGTCCCAACGAGAAACTTGCATAGACTCACACAGGGGTCAGTTAAAATGGTGCTTCCAACGAAAAAAAAACATACATTCGGTTTCCAGTTTATTAGGTTCACCCAACTAAATGTAATGCACTTCATATGTTTATTCAGCGGTACTTTCTGTCTGATAACTGTAATTTGCAGTGTTGTTAAATACCGTTTATACAGAGTGGTGTTTCTAACACTGAACTGATACTAGGGGAAGATAATGGGGGGGGGAAAGCCAGTCGACAAGTTCTCACTACTTTTTGATCAAAAAATAACTGTTTAGGCACAGTTAATTAGTTACATTTTTAAGATATTTTACAAAAATAACATTTGTCAAATATTGTTTATATTGTCAGGAACATAATTCGACCAATCCCAGCCGTCTGTGAAAAATAAAGAATGTCTGACCACCTGCATCAGTATTATATGTCATTACCCCTCTTGTTGCAAATGTGTAATCTTGAGGAATGGCTCACCTGAACAGAGATTTAAACTGATGTTTTTGTAATCTGCACACATCACTTATTTCTATCATACATATTTGTGTTAAGTTTCCATTGCCAATAGGCTAGCATGGAGTTGTAGGTGTTCCATTGCCCACGCCCCCTGCGAAAAATGCCGGCTGAATGTAAGAGAGCCATAAAATTGAAAATGATCTTTTCAATGGTTTGCATTTGCGATATGCAGTTTGTTCAACAAACTGCACTAAGATTTTTTTTTTTTTCACATTTTTACGTGTTTGGTCAAAGTTAAGCGACATACTATTAGTATAGCCAAAAAAAAGACTACACATTAGTTTACATTTTAAAGTAAAAAGGCATGTTAACTTGCAACCCAGGAATTTCAAGGCTCCAGTTAAAATCCAATCCTTAATACAGTATTGTGCTGAAAGTCCCTGGGGAGGAAAGGCTGGCTGGCGGAGCATGGCAGACAAACTAAAGAGGTGCAGATGAGGAATAGTATTTTGTGTGAAGACTACACATTAGTTTACATTTTAAAGTAAAAAGGCATGTCAACTTGCAACCCAGGAATTTCAAGGCTCCAGTTAAAATCCAATCCTTAATACAGTATTGTGCTGAAAGTCCCTGGGGAGGAAAGGCTGGCTGGCGGAGCATGGCAGACAAACTAAAGAGGTGCAGATGAGGAATAGTATTTTGTGTGAACAGAGAACAAAGGCTTTCCAAAAACAAGACAGAGATATAAGTTCTACCGAGTTGTACCTGCAGGCGGAAAAGTCTGGATGATGAGTGGGCCACCAGTGTGCGAGAGAGTTGGCAGGAGCTGAAACCTGACTCCACGCACAGCGGCCACACACACGGTCTGGGAATTGAGCTGAATGGAGAAACGCAAAAAAAATCATATACAGGTCATACAGGTCCAGGAAGAAAGTCAAGGAGTTGATCCCAAACAGTGATGCTGTATTGATTAAAAGAAGTACAATCTAGTATGTTAAGTTTTTAAACTGGGTCATAGTATTTTTGGTCCAACTTGGTAACTGTTGAATGCCATTTTTGAAATAGGAAAAAATCCCCGACAGGGGGTAAGCAAAGTAAAATATCTGGGCGATTTGGGCCAACATTACATTCACGCATGAAACATAAAAGAAACACTTCAGTTCTGGGTTCACTTTCGAGAGTCTGAAGGAAGCAACAGCATATTAATATATTGAATGTGTCGATACATTTGATTTGAGTGAAAACTAGCTTGTCCACTGCAATCCACTTTTTTACACTTTTCACCTTGATAAAGACTTAATTGATTGATGTCAGTTAGTATATAATATGTGATTTTTTCATTATATGTTCATTATACCTCATGTGAGTAACTTAAAACACCCATTTTCCATCTACAATTTATGATATGAACAACCGCATACCATACAAGTATAAACAACTATCCCAATTTTATATACAACCCAAAATAATATGACAAAAAAATATGTAATTAAGCAACTCTTACGATTGTATAGACAACACAATATACAAATAAACATAAAGTAAAAATAAATAATATGTTAGGGGTGAGTTGCTGCCCCAAGCATCTGAGGGTTGTCCAGTGAAGAGAGAATAAGAATTTCTACCATACCCCCCATAAGACATGAACAATTATAATCCTAAATACCTGGCAGCCTTCCTCACAGACACTAAAATATAAATATAATAATAAAAATAATAACACAATAGGTGGAAGTTATGTAGTGGATAGCAACAGTGTTAAGGAAGCTGGCCGTTTTGGGGGAGAGGTTCATGCTGCTGGTTTGCTTTTTTTATCTCATAAAAACAGTGAAAAAATGTTTTGTTCTACTGAAAGATATGTCTGTCTGGAGGTGGATTGAATGGTTGTGGAGAAACTATGTACAGGCTATGTTAAAGACAACATGTAAAATAAATATAGAAAATTGGTATTTTCAGTCTTAGTTAAAGTTAAGCAGGAAACATGTGAGATAGCACAACCTACTGTATATAAGGAGTATGATGACATGAATATATTCAGAGAATTAAGTGAATCTAAAAAGTGACACTCATACCACTTAAATGAGTAAAGATTAATTAATTCATATTTATAAAAATAACCTTGTTGTTCTAAAGGACTTTTAACTTTGAAAAGTGGGTTCACATCTAGAGAACTCTTTCTTTCTGCTCTCCTCCACTCAGGTAATTTAACATAAAGCCATCCTGTTCTCCTGTACTCCCCTCAATTTACCTGCGCCCATCTAAGCCAACACAGAAAATATGTTGCCATAGCAACCCCTCCAGCGAGTGCTGCAGTGAACAGAAAGATTACCAGAGCAGAATTTGACCACACTCAGACACACACACACACTCAGACACACAGACACACAGACGCACAGACACGCACGCACGCACACACACACACCTACACACACACACACACACACACACAGTAGGTCAGTGGCAAAATGAGCTTTCACTTCTGAAGCCACAGTGAAGAGCTAGTAGCCATCCAGCCGACTATCTGTGGACTCACACTACCCACTGCCAGAACCCCACAATAACCTGGAGGCAGACTTTCATGTTGCTGTACAAGACGGTTTGTCAAGACCCAGGCCAGATTTCTTCTGTTTTTTTAGTTAGTCAAATTTGGGACTGATAATAGAATTTAAATCGGGAAATTTTCTTAGCTGGGCTGCCTGGGTTGAGAGAATGGCACTTGTAGACGACTGAAGATTGAGGTATATGTATTTAATTTATTATACTTCTGTTGTGATGTGTTTACCATGAAGGCTATTTTCTTGTTAATATTCATTGAAAGTGACTTTACATAAGGGGAATTTATATATTTAAAAAAATCCAAAAAACCTTATTCCACGTTTGCTTGATATATTTTGTTACCTTGTAACTAAAAAGTATGATGTAATGATCTGAAATATAGTGGAGTAGAAATATTTATAATATAAGTCTTTAAAATTGGAAATACTCAGTCAAGGCTCTGAATAATTCACTGCCATACCATGTCTGAGTAACTATACAAAGAAGAATTATATGTTCTTGTTTAATAGGAAATTATTTATTCAACTTATAAAACGAGTCTGTAACAAAACACTTACAATACTTAACAACACCTGTTTTGATCAAATGTGTGGGAGAACGTATACTGGCCTATTAGACTCAATGAATAATGACAATGTTTGTATTATATGTAGTGACAGTTTAGTATTATATCTATATAATAATAATGCAAAAAATAAGAGCAACATATTTTAAGGTAAAATATTACATTTACACACCCACCAATAACAAACAGCTCACCAGCACTTTATTTTACAGGTGAGTAATTTAGGAATAATTTCAAAGAAGTTCCCAGGATATAATGTATTTTCTTACTGAGCTGCTTGATGTAAACCCAGGTAAATATTCATTATATATATATCCAGCTGACCCCGTGTTCTCTGATGAAGCATACAAGGTCAAAGGTTACACTATCAATGTCCCATCCAATAATGAGTTTGAAATCGCATGTTGTTTACGCAGAAACTTTTTTGGAAATTATTAGGAATATAACAAGGAAAAAACAAAGGTGGACATTCAATATTTGCCAAATAGCGTGCTCTTATGCAACACCTGTTTTCCAGAAATGTAATCACATATCAGGGTCATCCTCAGCATTTAGTGTTTGTTGAGTAAGCTCCTTGAGTTACCATTTATGAATTTTTATACTCAGAACCTACAGAAAGTTTTCACATACCTTCATAAAACATGTTAGTATCACAGATTTGGTTGTCTAAACAAATGTTGCTTGGTCTAACTATAAAACTTTACAATATATAACACAATATTTTACCGTCACCAACATCGTATAAATACAAGATTGGAAGACCCAGTTTGTTCTAATTAAAATAAATATAGAAATTGTTTTAAAGCACTAAAAGAAGTTGATATGCACATCACACTATTAGAGTGAGAAAATACATGCTACATAATCACAACATGGGGCATTTTCATAATGTCGAGATCACAATTCTATTTAGTATTGGTAAAAATAATTACTTTGCACTTCATTAAATAAGCTGACAAAAATCTTACAAGTTTCTCGTTGGGGCTTTGAGCGTCCTCTAGTGGCCATAATCATAGGTGAACTCCAGTGCAGCAGTAATCTAACGTTTGCCCCTTCTGCCCCTCATCAGAGTGAACATGCTCACCATGACTGCATGGATTTGAATCAAAGTGCACATTATTAAAAGTGCTCTCCCAAAAGTGCTAAAAGTCTGTTCAGCCTCACTAATTGGAACCTTGAACTGCTGCTCATTAAAAAAAAAGAACCATTGTCTTGGGAAGCACACGATGTGGAGAATTAAAATATGAAAGAGAGCAGGGGCAGAAAAGATGCTTCATCTAGTTTGCACTTTCCATAAGTCCATGTCTTACTGCCATAACATTAACATAATAACAAATTATCCATTAGACACACACCTTTGCACTGCTCTGGCACTTAGGTGAATAGATATAGTCCTGCTATGTAATTGCTCTTTTTCAATTATGTTTGGTTAGATATCAGTGCAATCTGATGACTACCTTTGGGGTGGACACTTTAGGCATGATTAAAAGGCCTGGATGAACCACGGGTTTAAAGTGCTACACAGACGCAGGGGTGTTTGAGGCAGACAGGCAGGATACCTTTGTTGATTTGGTGGAACTCCACCAGCTGCAGGAGGTCTATGAAGAGAGTCTGACCGTCGTCCATAGTGAAGTACTTTCTACCTTCGTCCTCACACTGCAGGGAGGAGGATAGTCACGGTAAGAGAGCATCAAACACGGGAAGTCCTTTTTCTGAAGGAGAGGGAAGAGAACTCACAGGGATCACCAGGTAGTGTTTGGTCTTTAGCTGGTAACATAGTGACAGGACAAAGCATTGTGCATGCTGCTGACTCTCACGAACCAGGAACATCCTGAAACACACACGCAGGCACATCACAGTGGTCACACACTACAAACGGAGTATAATCCTATTCGTATCCACAATAATGCACAGCCTGAATCTTCATGTACATGAACGGGAAATGCAAAAAAAAACATACGCTGCGTTAGGTATTGTTTCATCAGCTGACATCCATAGTATACAATAAATAAGTCCTATTGAGAGGAAAGTGGAAGTATAGTAACCAGGACCTGGTAGTCCAGGGAACTAACATGCAAGTTGATGATCGTCCTTAGCTTGGCCATCACTGGAAGCATCGACAGTGTTGATCTAGGATCACTATTTTTGTATTACAACCCAAGATTTCACCACGTTTCTCTCGTGAATGTTCAAATAAATGTCCACTCACCCATCTACCAGCCCCTGCTTCTCTATCAGTCTCTGTGCGTCTTTTCTGGACACGCCTCCATGAAACCAAAGCTGGCTCCTGTGGATGGCTACAGGAAGAACCAGAGAAGAGAGTGAGTTGTTTTTTTGTGTTCAGAAAAGCAGAAGCTGGACCGTGTCCTCTCTCATTTGGACTTACAGGAAGGTCTTGTACTAGAGTTCAGGTTGGGCAGGCTGCACCTTAAGGCTTCCCTTTTCTGCATCAGTGAAGGAAAACAGCAAAATGTCTTGATATCACAGTTTTGGAAGCGTTTTACATCATTGCATAATGCTTATAAAACATGTGTTACAACTTGGGTCTCATCTTTGCAGGTCTGAACATTGGGTTTAAATAAAAACACACATTTCCTCTAAAAGCCTCACAAAATGCGCTAAAACAAATCTATCATAACTCATTTAACAACACTTTTATATACTGCCTTTCTTCAACTGAAGGTTGTATGTGTGCATGTTATGGTAATAACATGCAAAACATGCCGTCAACTCTACAATCCATTTATTTTAATATATTTCTTGACCTTTAAACCATAGCCATTATGTCTTTCCCATTTGTTATCTCTCTTATCTCCCAACCAGATCCTGCAACCTCCCTGCATTAATTCTCCCCTCCATATTCACCCTCCAAGCTTGTCCCTCCTCCCTCTCTGCATTCTGGGCCTCCCTTGAGTTCTGGATGACCCGTCCTCCAGCCTTTCCTGAAAAGTCCATGGCCACCAGGCTGGCCTCTGACTTCGACTGTGAACACGCACGTGCACACACCTTGTTACAAACAAACAGCACGCATACATGCACAAATGTGAAATGATGTGGAAGAAATTAAATTCCACACTCCTCCTCCATAACTCTGCCGAGCTTACTTTGCTTTCTGTGAAGTTGATTCCTTCCAGACTTGGTGGGGCAGACTTTGACAACTGGTAGTTACACTGAAGCTGCTTCCCATACTGACCACACATAAACACACGAGAAAGAATATTTACCAATTTGACTGTTTAGACATTTGTCAACCAGACTAAAGATGGATTAGTAAACACAGCATGAGAAAGCTAAATTTAATAATTGAATCTGAAAACAGAGGGTGATTATATTGACGTCAAACCTTAAACAGTCTGAAAGCAGACGCCCAACATGTTCGTGTCTGCTCATTCTCGGCACACAGGATCTTCAGGTCCTGAGCACGAACAGGGTTCCTGGAAGGCTGTGCAAACACGCACACATACTGTAAATACACACCAAATGCAAAGTGAAATTGTGTGAAAGCTCATCCTTAATTGGCAGCTTGAATGTCTAAATATATTTTGAATAGTTGAGGTAGATTGTGGAGTTTCAGCCTTAGTTATGTGGATCAACATATTTTATGTTGCAAGTACCCACTCAAATGTTATTATGCATGTGTGGATGCATCTCACATCTTCTCCTACAGCTGGATTCCTACAGGTGGCGGTATCAATAGAAAAGCACCAGCACAGGCAAAATCTGGATGCTAAAACACCTGGATTTAAAATACGGTTTGATAAGTAAACTTTAACTGGCATAGTGGCATAATAGTGGCTGTCAGATTACAATACATAGAATACAGAACATAGAATACTCAAGATGAGGATTTTACTAAGATTCCAGAGCCAGCAATAACATATAGTGAGTTATTTTGGACACAGACATACTGTAGTCTCTTTCTCCTATGTAAGCATATATTTGATAATATTTTACTGTACTTAATACATGTTATTTTAATAGTTCAATAAGGCATCAAGCCTCAATCATGGCCTGTATGAAAAAATCATACAAATCATCGATCATTCACAGTGTATAACCACATGTGGTTTGACTGAGAAAAGACAGCAGACAGCAGGCAGACTCATGCGACACGAGCACTTGGGCGAGAACTTAATGGAGCATTTAGAAGTTAAATGTACATATTTACAAATGAAGAGCCATAAAGAGTTTATACGCTTTATGGTCAATTATGACACTTCATCTGATGTTAATTCAAATCTTAAGCACAAATTAGGCAGAGATCTACTGTGCAGAGAGGTATTGTTACCGTATGTTAGGACAGGTTTTAGAAGAAGACGGTCAGTGGTGCAGAACCACAAATATAATCATCATCTCTTAAGATTCTGCACCTGAGGTGTAGCACCTCAAGAACGCCATGATCAACATCACAAGAATGACAGCCAACACAAAATGGATTGGGGGCGGGTGAGTGTATATACACAAAAACAGTCAATTTTCCTGCAAAATATTCTGTCTTGTGAGAAGATATTTTTTTCCTGTCTTGTTTAGGCCCTGAGGAAATGGGTACCTTAATGCAGAAGGTGAAGTCTGTAGGGGCTCCGTACAGTTTACGACTGTTCACCACTGTGTACACGTTTAAATCTTCCAGATCAGCCACATACTGCAGGTGCCGTGGCTCCTAGGACCCGAAAAACATTACATGTTTATGTGCAATACACATCCATTTGAGGTCGTGGTGGTGTTTGCCTTGATTATGTTCAAGAATTCTGATAAAAACCAAGAGCTTAAGATAAATTGTATGTAGATTACTGACCTTGGAGGAGCCCTTGGTGGAGCAGTAGAGTCCGGAGCGACGGAGGAAGAAGTAAACTTTCTTCCAGGCCTTACGACTGGGTTCTTTTACATGCAGGTAACCCTGGATCTCTGGACATGTCCCAGACTTAAGCAGGTTCTGTGAAGTACACAGGAGGGTTGTGGGGTTTTAGTTTAACAAAATGCAAAATGCTTTGCGCAAATATAATCAGGAGACTATAAAAGATGAATAATTTGTCAAGGTTGCATGAAAACGAAGTCGTTTTGACAAAACTGTGTCAACAAGGGACACAGCAAATGAGACTTTTAAAAACAGAAATGTGTGTAATTCTGTCAACAACACATTTGAATTGAGATCTTGTGGACAGGTCTACCAATGATTGCCATTGTTTCAGTGAGCTCCTGATTTCACCTGGCTTACCTGAATGAGCTCTGATGAAGTAATCCCCTTGCTGATATCTGCACTGTCAGAGATCATGCTCTCTGGGAAAAAGAGCTGCAAGGGGAAGGAGAGGGTTGTCGTGAAACTCGGCCGAAAACAACAGACTTAGTTAAGACAAAGAAGCTTCTTCTGCTGCCGCCTCCTCTGCAATCACTCCATCATGGAGCTGATCAACTGCGTGAAGTGAGTCCTTCACAGTGTATAAATCATGCCCCTCTGTTAAAGGTGTACTGCATGCATTTACTGTCCAAAAAGGTGGGGGGGGTTCTTGCTTGTTTCATTTTATGTTGAAATGGGGGTGCTTTTAAAACAAAAAAAAATCTTCTCTTGGTATTCGTAGGAGCAAATATTGTGGGGGGGAAAAAAGCTAAATATAATCTCATAGCAGTCTTACAAATGAATGTATTCCTTGCTTTCTTTATTCATTTGTATTCTTTTTAGATGTTGGACTGTTGGTCAAACAAAACAAGACATTTTAATATATAATTTACAGGCACCAGAGCATTGCAAATGGGCATTTTCTTATTTTCCGTTTCTTTGATATATAATATTCCAATTATATATCATTAGGTTATTGATCATTCAAATAAAAGTGAGTTGAGGCGCTGAAATATGTGCATTTTTTTATCCTGTTTGCAAAGGATAGATGTGTGAATTACTCACATTAAACATGCAAGCGTAAGCCTAGCTTTCTGAGTATAATGTAGTAAATTCTCGGTCAGATTCACTTTGCTGCCTTCTGGAGGCAGTGTGGTCATTCAATACAGATACACGATTGTGATGAGCAAGTGGGAGGTTCCAGGTTTCAGAGTGAACTGTCTGTCACCTGTGTTTGACAGCACAGACAACAGACATGGTGTAATAAAATGTCTGGAGGGATCAAGTAAGTCATCATGTCTGCACAAGCACACAACCTGTCAATCATTTGGGATGAGCAAACACTATGCCATTAGACTCTGTCGACATCTACTGCAGCGACATGTTTAATAATGAGCATGAAAATCCTCATTGTTAAGGATTCATTGTTGTATGTTATTTAGGGAGTTTGTTGCTGTCTGTTACAGGATTCATACCACTGGTTTCCTGAAGAACTCGTACTTGGCATAGTTTTTGCAGAAAACAAGCCTTGTGTCCCCCTTGAGAGACCAGGTGGCCTGAACCTCCAGCACAACCTCGTGGTCTTCCAGACATCTCTCTGGGGAGATAGGAGAACATGTTTGTGTAAACCAAACTTGAAATCAATCACTTTAAAGTTACAGTTTTGAACACGGTGCTTGTTTAAATGTCCTCTTACCCAGGCCAAGGTTGGGATGGAGTTCGAGGAGGGCCCAGTTTTCCTGGTCACTGCAGTGAGCTGTCTGGACCATCATGTGACAAACCTCTCTGGCTGTAGCTAGTGGAGAGACCCACACCGACCTGCTGTGATTGTCCTCCCCATATAGCTTTATTAGCTGATTAGAGGGGGGGGGGGGCAACAGAAAAGAAAAAAAATAGATCTTAAGGAGCAATATCAAAATATCACAGTTAATGAAAACTAAATCAAACTCAAACAATTGCACTTTGATTAAAATGAATCGTATTTTCTACTTGCATAGTGAGAAGATGATTACCAAGAAAATGTTTACATAATTCCTTTAAAAACAAAGCTAGCAAACTATATATATATATATACACACACACAGTACATATAAACACATACAAACATACACCAAAGAACTATAAGATCTGTACAACAGCTGGTATTCACACATTGTTAAAAAACGTGCGTGACCCTTCAAATTAAAAAATATGCAGGAGGCCTCTTTCACCAGGATAATGTCCTATCACACTGTAGAAACTGTTCGAGAGTAGTTGAGATGTTGATTTGGCCTTAGAAAAAATTCCCCAGGTCCCAATCTCACTGAACGTCTATGGGATGTGCTAGAGAAACAAGTCAGATCAAAAGGCTGACTGAATAACGAAATGAATAACAGAAAAACTCTCACAACTGGTTTTGGCAATGCATCAACTTAGGTATACCGAAAACAAAAGGGCAAAATGAGACCAAAAACCTATCATCTGTGCTGCAGAGCAGACACTTTATATAAGAGGTCTTGACAATTGAATAGTTAGTTACTAAGTTATTGCTTTCACATTTTAGACAAAAAAATGCAGCTTAAATAAAAACACAGTACCAATTCTGCTTGAGACTCAGAGTAATATAAATGAATACTTGTTCTCATTCTAGCTTCCTGAAGTATCTTCTGTTTCCTGTATCTGCAGCCATGAATGTGGACTGTCTGTGTCCCTAATGAGGCTGAGGTTAACTGGGTGGAAGTTATTCGAGGGTCAGGACATTTCTCAAAGTGTGCTGTTAGATCCAAGTGCTGTGACAGAGCGAAAGAAAACAAACCTGCTCACGGTGAAACCTGTCAATCCACAAGCCCTTACTGGTTAGGCGAGTGCTGGCGTCAGTCCGGACAAATAATGGCTAAGTATATACCAGGGAGGCTTACGGGGAGGGACATTCTCGCAGTGGAAACTTTGCTGTTCAACATCTGGTCAGTCCACATTGAAGCCTTTTTGAGTTTTTTTATTAGGCTTTACTCAGAACATTTTCAGTTTCTGTTCTCAGGACACAACTCAAACAGAGCATTACAGTGACAGTAAGATAAGATGAGATAAGATGATGAAAAACTCAAAGTCACTATAATTTTACGACACATCAGCTGCAAGTAGTCTGAAATGAAGGATTGCCTTACTTCATGGTGCGACTTATACTCACTATGGTAATTAACATACACAAATGAACAAAACTGATTATGTAATTCCCAACGTCCACTGCCCTACAAAGACTTTGCCTCCTACAGTCTTTACAGGAATGTTAGAACAAGGGCTAAACATTTAATTAAATAGATATATCACATGTCTGAGAGTATGTTGTCACCCGAGCTAGGGCAGAATCTATTGAATATTGATTGCTATCAAGACTTCTACTTTCCACAATAAATGAATTATTATGAGTTAATCTTTGGATGAGGAGTAGTGGAAAGAGGGAATATACGAATTACGGAGGACAAGAGAGGAAATAGTGGAGGGGTAAATCCAGGAGGTGACTGTAATGCAACTTAAACAATGCCAACATCCATGAAAGAAGAACAAGGGACAGTGAAAAAGTTGTCAGGCTTCTGATTGTACTCATGCAACTCCGACTGAGGCTTGTGATTCATATTTTAAGACAATTGAGAACGACTTAACAAAGCCAGTCTTGAGATGTGCTAAAAATAATGGTAAATAAATCAGCAGTGAGTACACGAGAAGTATCACTGAACTCTTCAGTGATACCTCCATTACTGTATATACACATTCCAGCCTTGGCCCACTGGGCAAGGCTGGCATACTGACACACTGTTGTGATAACAGACATATTTACTCTAGCAGTGTTTGGGAGTCAATAAGGTAATGCAGGCATGAGAATACTGCTTACTGCTCAATCATTATCACAACTAACCTGAACCTATACATTAACAAAACAGGTTAAGATGCATTTAGCTCCATCAGACCTTGAATATTTGGGCAGGTGAGGATTAACACCGCGAGCGTTCTCATTTGTTCCAATTAGATGATCCCATGTGAATCAGAAATGTATTAGTCCATCTCCTAACATGTTTTATTTACCTTGTTTGCAGAGATCAGCTACAAGCCAATCAAGCTGCCCCCCCCCCCCCCCCCCCCCCCCCCGCACCCCCCCGGGGCCCCCCCCCCCCCCCGCTGACGGTACAGGTCGGTGTGTCCCGAGGCCCCTCGAGAAGCACTCATTTATAGTTTTTTGATATCACGATGCCTTTGACGAGAACTTTTATTGGACCCGGAGCAAGACTTTGTCAGAGTGCATGACGGGCAATTTCGCTTCAAAATATAATTATGTTAAAACATATTTTCTGTCCTCAAACATGTTCCACTGCGCACTCAGGCACAAATATAACGCCATAGTCACTGGCTGAGACTACCTCAATCCCCACTCTCGGCATGATTTAGAACAGCGATCCTCAACCTTTTTTTGTGCCACGTACCGGTTTAATATAATACAATATGTTCACGGACCGGTCATAAAGGTGTGGTGGATAAATACGATGTAATAAAAAATAGACCCACATAAAAACAAAGGTGCAACACATCTTGAAGTGTGAAGAGGCACAGACGGATGTAATTGGGAGAGAATACTGCAATTTTTAAAGATAAAATATCTTTAAATCTATGATAATCAATCAAATGGAAATAATGTGCGCTACATCGGCGCGGTCCTCCGCCTCCCTCCCTGCAAAACCGTCGGGGAGACGTCGGCTGGGACGCACCTGCGGAGGTCTGAGGCGAGGGGTCTTCCATTCGTCCGGCTAGCCCCTCGTGGGCTCGACACACTCTCTTAACTGTGTCATTACAGGGAAAAGTTTAGACCCCGGACATAAGACGACCCCTCTTGTGACCTCTTATATTCGGTTCAATATGGTACTAAATGGGACTAAACCTAGACTAAAATGAATAAATGACTAAAACTAGACGAAAATAGTCTTGGAAAATTGGGACTTAAATAAGACTAAAATGCTCAGACCTTTAGTCGACTGAAACTTGACTGGACTAAAAAGAGTATGAACGTGACTAAAACTAATAAAAACAAAAAAGACAGCTTGACGCAAAGACTAGACTAAAATTAAAACAGGCGGCCAAAAACAACACTACCCAACAATACTATATATATTGTATATATAAATATTTTTTTGTTTCCTGAACGTCCTGAATTTCCTGAAACCACTGGCCTGTGTGACTTTTAGCACATAAAGTACGTTTGTGGTGTACTATGTTTAACTGCCGACTATTACACTGCATACTATAGGTATACTGAAGGTATCGGCTATAATTCTGAGTTCTGACTTGATAATTTCATTTTTTGGAATAAATTGAGCAGGCAAATAAACATGGTAAAAAAACAACATTAACCTTTACTTCTTCCACATCACTAATTAATGTGGTTGTTGATCTATAAAAATAAACGTACAAAGAGAAATGAAAGGTCTGTGCAAAGTGAAGGAGCTCCTTACTAGCAAACTTTAAACTTACATGTTACTTACACTTACATGTTTTTCACTTGATTGTGGTGGAAGTGAACCAATGAGCACAGGAGACTTGGAAGGGCTGCACAGCTCTGGGAAGGGGTTGGGTATTGATGGGAAAGAGGAAGAGAATGGCTCTACTCTTTTCACCCTGAAAGTTGTTGAAATAAACAAAAGGGCACAACATAGTCAGAAAAGTAATTGAAAGCTAAATCCTTTGAGAAGAAATGAACCATTAATCATTTTGTCAGACACTCAATCTGGAATAATATGTTTTTACACGACAAAACAAGTATCACCTATGTTGCCATAATTAAACACTGAAATATTTCCCAATCCAACGTTGAATCAACAAAGTCAAATTGCAGTAGGGTGACAATGCTGAAATCTAATTTTATAAATAATATTATTGATGTTTTATCAGACCATGTGCATGCATTTAAAACATACTTTGAATGAAATAATCAGTGCTCTTCAATAATGTAATTGTGTGTAATGTATAATTAAATAATAAAAATCCTATGTATTCCTCCAATGTGTACTTCTGGTAGCCTCTGATTGACAAACTTCAAAATTATTGTGTCCAAGCCTATATTTCACTTATTTGTGTGAGAAGTAAAACATGCAGTCCCCAGCCCTTCACTTCATGCCCATAGAAAGAACAAGATAAGATGGCCCGAGAGACAACCAGACGTGTGTCAAGGTGAAGACAGGTGGAGCATTTAATTTAGCAGCGGCTTAGTTTATCTTTGCTCACTCAAACTATGTCTGTCTCCTTTTTGACAACATTTCATCCGTTTTTCGTCTCAAATCTAATTTTATTTGTGTAGGCAACACAACACGTAATAGACTAACTTTTTTTTTTTTTTTTTCCCCAACACAAAAATAACAAATACCTAAGTCACACATAAAGGCTACTGAAGGCCATCTTTCTAACACATAGAGCGATGGAATAACAAACTTTTGGGTATACCTGACGATAAGGAAAATATGAAATAACAACAGCAATTTAGTTTCAAGTCCATATTGGAAATCATATAGTTTTGTTTACAACTTTTTTTGGTAAATGAATTTCAGCTAGAGTTGTTTTTTGTAACTAAGGGTTCATTTTAAGACAGACTATTGTGTCGGATAAATATGTATAATTACACATGTTTTATTGCACACTTTAAACATTAATTAAGCTGTAACCCCGACCGACCAACAATTCTACCCAATATGTGTAATAGGAGAACAAACACCCAGCCTGCTGTGCAAAGACAGGTTTATTACTTGTGTTGTCGCAATAGAAACTCCAAACATAAGATGACTTATGTCCTGAGGCTGAGTCAGTGACTTCAGTCATTAAGCACTAGTGCCACTGACTCATGTCGACTTTGTGCATGCGTCAACTGCATACTGCACAACTTGATCAGCTATTTCACACAATGAACAATGCTCCTGTTGGTACTACCTGTTGGTGGTGATTAGGATGGGCCGGGAACGTCGCACCGAGGGAGAATCCAGCAGAGGTGCCAGAGTCACAGTAGAGCTCCCTAACAATTTCTCTGCTCTTTCGGACTCCTCCTCCCTCTCTGAACCTTCAAATACTTCCGTCCAGGGACCTGCCACCTCCATCATGTTACCTAGGGGAGGAAGGGAAGCATAGGCTAGTGCCTGTGTGTAGAAAATATGATTTTTTTTTTTAGAGCACATCAACTACGAATAATATTTTCAAAAGCATTACCATCATTGGATATTTGGATATTTGACTGACTAATGTATGTAATCAAATTTATGTTAAGCTTAACATAAATCATTATTTGTATCAGATCATGACATATGTAGAAAACTCTTCCATTGTTGAGGTAGCAACAACGGCAAATGCTTGTTCACCTTTGGATATTACTAGCCTGGATTTCTTAGAAATCATTCAACTTCTGTTATTCAGTAGGCAAAAGCAAAAGTGATAACAGTCATTAGATTTTCCATGCATTAGTGGTAGAACGTTAAGAATAGAGTAGCTTTAGTCTATTTTAATTTGCTTTATTGGATGTTGCATTTTTTTTTATTTCTTTTTTTGGCATTTGGCTTGGCATTGAAACAACCTCAATAAATATAAAAAAGATAAATAATGGTATCTATAAATGCCTCTCAAAAATGCAAGCACAGAGAAATATGGAAATGGTAATGGTAGATGCAAACAGCATGCAATAGATCGTTGGCTGTAAGTCCCTGCATAACAGGTTAGAATCCAGTTTAAAAGAAATGTGCAGTTAGATACAGTTGTGTGTGTGCTTGCGTGTGGGACTAATAAAGAGTGGTTGATTTTCTTGTGTAAACGGAAAAATTCCAAAATGTGTATAACATGAATCACAATGCAATCAAACCAAAAACCCATTTTCTCAAGCACAAAGCAAATGAGACTCATGCTCTCACCAATGGTCTCATGTTGGCAAATATTCATATCATTATATATGCATCTGTCAATTCTGTTTTTGCTTAATTGACTCAGCTGCAAAGACAAACATGAACATCTCCTGCTTCAAGAATCAAAGGCAATCAGTTTCAATGTGTTGTCCAACCCACCAACTTGCAAAACACAAAGGTAATCAGGTTACAATGGAATATATACTGTATGTATATTGTATATATGGCATAAAACAAAAAGCTATAGACATATGTTTCCCATCTACAACACATACCACAGAGGCACAGTACAGTCTGAAGTAAGCCAATGATAAGGCTCATATTTAAAAATGAATATTACCCATATTATCAGAAAAATAACATCTCACTGGATTCTGGTCTGTCACCCTCTGATAAAAAGGTCCTGGTCTGAGGGAACACATTCTCACCTCAAGCCATTAGTGTTAAAGAAACTAGCTTAATCCGATACATGCGACACATGTCGACCAGATGTGGTAAGGACCAGTTTTACAAAATGAAAATATTGGCTTCGCACGATTTCTCCTAACTCCATTTGTTCATACGATGATTATTTCGCAGTTAAAACATCCTTGCACCTGTTTGGATTAGCTGGTTAGCATCTGGGAAACTCTAAAGGAAATATTTACCTGTAAATCACGTCCTGTCCCCCCGCAGGTTTCAGCCGTCAGTCATCATGTTAAACCCGCACAAGATACTATGGAGCGTGTGTGTGTGTGTGTGTGTGTGTGTGTGCTAATTTAGGGTGATACAAAGCAGATGCGTGACTCCACAACGAGGAGCACACAACAGTATTTCGATAGAGACGGGAGGGGGGAGGAGCCTGAGCGTCAGGTGTGTATTGAGCCTGCCCTTTGGCAAGCCGGTGTCCGTCACTTCCTGGACTGTTTTTCAATCATAACACCCTTCGTGACACACATACGTCACTTCTGAGAATAAACGTTAATAATAGCCAGCTGATTATTATTATTATTATTTTTTTTTTTACCATATCTGACAGTATTTATTAGCAATGTACAACCTTGAGGTACTTTTAGTTTTTAGTTTTTCTAATAAACACCATTACTGCCATCAAATTTTTAAAAAATGAGAATGAAAGTATTTTCCTATTACAAAATATAATTCACTGCACGTTATATCACACACAGCATTCTTAAAATTGAGGGATTAAAGCTGTAAAAAGTACTTTTATCCATGCCAATGATGATATGTCTCCACCTACTGTTTGACTCTGTGGAGGCCAGTACATTTTAAAGGGTTAAGTCTGAGTTTAATATTGACAAATAGTTCCTCACCTAAAGTATGAAAAGACAGCATAAATTCAAATGAAGAAACTTATATTGAGGCACTAATAACCATTCTAAACTGGAGGCAGCAGACGTTTGGCAAAGTTCAACATCTCTATAGAAACTTTTCCCACACAAACGTGAGACGAATTTATGGAGCCACAATCGGGTAATAATTCGGAGTCGCAAAATACACTGCTTCACGGTCGCAAACTCCCACAGCCTCGCGATCAAGCACTCGGAGTAGTCAACCGCGCGACCGAGTGAAATCTTTTTGACCCTTGAGCCACCATTTTTTGATTGACAGCCTCCCAGGACACCCGTCACCTGTCCATTGACTTACAACAGGGATCCTCCAAGTCCGGACTCAACCACAGCTGTCTCTGGACCCAGAGCAAATATATACTTTTTCGTATGTAATATACAGGTGAAGCTCGAAAAATTTTAATATTGTGCAAAAGTTCATTTATTTCAATAATTCAACTTTAAAGGTGAAACTAATATATTACATAGACAGACTACATGCAAAGCAAGATTTTTCAAGCCTCGATTGGTTGTAATTTTGATGATTATGGCTTACAGCTTATGAAAACTTCAAATTCAAAATCTCTGAAAATTTGAATATTACATGAAATCAATAAAAATTATATTTTAAATACAGAAATGGGCCCTCTGGAAAGTATAATAGCAGCCTTCAGCTCTTCTGCATTGTTTGGTCTCATGTCTCTCATCTTTCTCTTGGAAATGCCCCATAGATTCTCTACGGGGTTCAGGTCAGGTGAGTTAGCTGGCCAATCAAGCACAGTAATCCCATGGTCATTAAACCAGGTTTTGGTACTTTTGGCAGTGTGGGCGGGTGCCAAGTCCTGCTGGAAAATGAAGTCGGCATCTCCATAAAGCGTGTCTGCTGAAGGAACCATTTAGTGCTCTAGAATGTCCTGGTAGACGGTTGTGTTGACCCTAGAATTAATAAAGCACAGTGGACCAACACCAGCAGATGACATGGCTCCCCAAATCAACATTGACAGTGGAAACTTCACACTGGAATTGAAGCGTCTTGGATTGTGTGCCTCTCCATTCTTCCTCCAGACTCTGGGACATTGGTTTCCAAATGAGATGCAAAATTTGCTCTCATCAGAGAAGAGGACTTTGGACCACTGAGTAACAGACCAGCTCTTTTTTTCCTTGAGCTCAGGTAAGACGCTTCTGTCATTGTTTGTTATTCAGGAGTGGCTTCACAAGAGGAATACGACATCTGAAGCCCATGTCCAGGATCCATCTGTGTGTGCTGGCTCTTGATGCATCAACTCCAGCCCCAGTCCACTCCTTGTGAAGCTCTCCCACACTTTTGAATGGCCTTTTCCTGACAATCCTCTCCAGGATGCGGTCATTCCTGCTGCTTGAGCATCTTTTTCTTCCACACTTTTTCCTTCCACTTAACTTTCTATTAATGTGCTTTGATATAGCACTTTGAGAACATCCAACTTCTCCTGCAATTACTTTTTGACGCTTTTCCTCCTTGTGGAGGGTGTCAATGATGGTTTTCAGCACAACTGTCAGGTCAGCAGTCTTCCCCAAGTTTTCCTAAGCTTTAAGCTATAATCATGAAAAATGTAAGAACTAAAGGTTTGGAATATCTCAATTTGCATGTGATGAGTCTATATGATATACTAGTTTACCCTTTTAATTTGCATTACTGAAATAAATGAACTTTTGCACGATATTCAAATGTTTTTGTCTTGTTTATAGTATCTGCGAGACACTGCTGCAACGCAGCGCTCACGCGATCACATACTAAAAATAAAATACGAATTACATACAAAAAAATAAATATATGCTCTGGGTCAGGAGACAGCTGTGGTTCGGTCCGGAGTTGGAGGATTCCTGTTGTACGGGTTAGGGGAGGAGGAGGTGGTCAATCAAAAGAGCAACTCATTATTGCTTAATATGACCCCCAAAAAACTGTAATATGCTACTGTTAAGTAGAAATCATCCTCTCACCTGGACTCCACTTTTTCTGTTGCTTCATGCTGATGAGAAAAACATAACACAACAAAAAACTGAAAGAGCCACCAATTTTCAGATCTTCTGAATGTATATGCACACTGTCCACATTGTACTTGCAGATAGGTTTCCTTATGATGTTGTGCCTTTATTAAATATGATAGCACATATTGGACAAGAATAGACATTAGGCAAAGGCTAACAATTCAAAACCTGCTGCTGTGAACTACAGCCTCAATACAGCATTATCGGGGGCCAGCTCGTTAGCTATCCCACCCATCTTTGAAGAATACAAAATAGAAAAACCTGGTTTACCTACATCAGTACTACATACAGTACTTCTGATTTCAAATTCAATTACATTTACTGTTGTGATGGTGCTGCCAGTGAATTTCCATGATCGGTGTTAATGATTTTCATGAGAATTTGTACCTATGTTTTTAACGGAGCACAGGCTAAGCTGATCTTGACAATTACAAGCTCAAACCAGATATTTAAAACCAAGAAAAGTCTCTTTTTCTGCCCACTATTGGATCAAATCATGTTTATTAATGTGTTCAGGAAATCCCCACAGAAACAGTTTACAGGGGAACTTACAGATTTACAATCATTCTTGACAGGAGTGCCAGCTTAACCCCCCTGGCTCCACATTTGAGGATGCCTGCTGAATCTCACGACCAGTTAACTGCACACCCATTCCCCTAAACAAGTATACCACCAAGTCCTTCCAGCTCACTGTCGAGCTACTGATAGCAAGAGTTGTTGGTCTTTCAGTGTATGCAGAATTAGAAGCCTTTAGATTTTGCTGACATTTAAACTAGGTTTCCTTTCTTCATGTCTAAACAGTTAAAAGAGCCATCGGGTGTGATGTCAATCCTTCATCCCGACCACGAAGATTACACAGCTGGACACTGCCAAATAGAAGTAAAACTGCCAACTGTTGGTGAGAAAAACCTCATGTGCAGTTTCGGCCCTCAAGGATAGACTACTTTCATATACAGGATTTGTCATGCTGCTCAAATGCATTTCGTTCAGCAGTCATAGTACAAATAGAAATGCTAAAACTAGTTACAGAAAAAAAACACATGTAACATCTTTTAAAGGAATAACATGTGAAGTATGTGAATGTATCAGGATACCTGTCTCAGTTAACCGGCTAAAGTTTGTGAATTGCCCAACACATTGCATTTGACCTACACCGAGTAGGAACACTGTCAGAATGATTGATTAATTACTTTGGCCGTTGTCTCAAAAATCCTATTTGAATCAGGGAAATATCTATGAGTTACCAAAATGATCTAAAAATACAAGAATTGCATATATTTGCATGTTTTAATTTGAAAGTAAATTTAGTTTTTAGGATTGTTGGCTTGCGTTGTGCTTCATGGTCTGGCTTGGTGTCGGGAGAAAGGTTGTGTTCATTGGAAACCACTGCCAAGAATAATAATCTGTTATATTCTAATATAATAATATAACAAACAGCATGATTCTCAAGTGACAAGAATGTTCGAGGATTTTTTTTTCCTTTTCTGCTTTTTGATTTGCTTCGACCTGATACAGGTTAAGATGCAATTTACTGAATCTCTTACTGGTGGATTGAGGTTTCAAAAGCAAACGAGGTTAAAATTAACATCTTGCATTCAGTCTACCTTGGGCGCACAATTCTAGTCAACATAGATATTCTACAGAGAGGGAGGAGAGCTTGCACCCTTGCTCTTTCTTTGCCGTATGAAAACCATGCTTCTTCTGGAGAGTAAGAGTGGGGAGAAGGGGCCGTGCAAGACTGAGAGTGAGGGTTTGGCTGAGTGGGGCAGAGGCTGAGTTTGGTGGATGGAGAACAGGGTTTGAAAACCAGACTGCTGATTTCACTGGAGGTGTGTAAAAGGCACGCCAGGGTTACTCCCAATCCTAGCCAACATACACAGAGACGCCTTCACACCCACCCACACACACACACTTTCTGAACACACACACACACTCGCTGAACAAACACACCACAAACACACGCGCAGCACAGGCTAGAGCCCCACTGACAAGGAGAGAAAGCAGGAGGGAGGGAATGAAGGAAGTTCTTGAAAGAAAGAGCTGGGGTTGAAACGAGTTAGAAGGGAGCAAAGGGGCCTGGATCCGGTGCTGCCGCCGTGTTGAAACAGAAAGAAATTAACAAAAATCAAAACTGGTGGAATGGATCATTTATGGCTTTTCAGCTGGTTGGAGAGCCAGTCCAGACCCTCGTACAAGCCGTCTCCACTGGTGGCACAGGTGGCCTGGATGTACCAGTTGCGCTGGCGGAGGGTATGCAACCCCAATTTCTCTGTGATCTCTGCAGCATTCATAGCATTGGGGAGATCCTGGAAGACATAAGTTTATGTTTATGTTATGTTTTATGTTGTTCAGTTTGGGCAGCATCATTTGAGTGTTCTTTGTGGAAGTGGAATGCATTTCAACATATGCAAGAGTTATATCAAGTCAGAAAGATATGTAGATGAAAGCTTTTAATTAACCCCCTTTTAATTAAACCCGATTTAATATTTATTTGTGTGTAGCAATGAGCAACAACACCACAGCGAGTGTGTGGACTTCTTTTTAATCATTTAATTGGTTTGTTGCTTAATTGATGTGCACGAATTGGCCTAAATAGTGAGTCCTCACCTGTTTATTTGCAAAAACGAGCAGAACAGCATCTCTGAGTTCATCCTCTGCAAGCATTCTGCTCAGCTCCTCTCGAGCCTCGTTCACTCTCTCCCTGTCATTGCTGTCCACCACAAAGATAAGCCCTTGATAGAAAAATACAGTATTTGTTAACGACCAGTACAGGACCATGACTATTTGTATAAGTTTGTCAAACATCTGTATTGTTAGCTACTAAACAAACATGATAAATTATGCGAGATATTACCTGCAGTTAACAATAAATGTAAGCCTTGAAGTTCCTTTACATAGTGTGACCCAATAGATTTCAGATCATTTAACTACATCACTGATTTGCTAACTTAAAGATCATCTTTGATGCACAAGTGAGGCCACCTATTGGCAGTAACAGTCATGTACATTACTGCCAGCTTAGATAGTGTCCCCATCACCTTGAGTGTTCTGGAAGTAGTGGCGCCACAGTGGCCTGATTTTGTCCTGACCGCCCACATCCCACACTGTGAAGCTGATGTTCTTGTATTCTACAGTTTCCACATTAAAACCTGGACAGGAGAGAGGAGAAACAGAGATAAGTCATTGGGTGATTCATTGGGTGGTTGTTTTTGAGATTAGCATTGCAGAGCAGGGCTGGATTTTAAAACTCATCACTCTGTGGTCTCGTAGTGTGACCACATACAGCTGAAAAGTATGGACTCCTTTTTTCCACATTTGAATCAAAATATGGTCAATTCATAGTATATTTTTGTATTTGGTCATGTTCCTGTAGATAAATCCTCTTCCATTAAATAAGCAGAACATACAACAATGCAAGTTAATCTGATTAATACACATATATTCATACCAATGGTGGGAATCGTGGTGACTATCTCGCCAAGCTTCAGTTTATATAGGATGGTTGTTTTCCCAGCAGCATCAAGCCCGACCATGAGAATTCTCATCTCTCGTTTGCCAAACAGGCCCTTGAATAGGCTTGCAAATATATTCCCCATGGTGACGAAGCTGTCACAGAAAAGAAGAAAGCCGGGTTAATATTTCAGTTTCAGGGAGACTAACAACTAGAGAGGAGAAAGGAGGAGACAAAAAGTGATCAGGATAACAATAAATGTACCACCTGCCCTAGACTAAGCTAGAAATTAAAATATATTTTCATGAATGCTGGGCACTTCACAAAGGCACAAATGAAAGAACAAGAATCGGATGGTAATGGAAGCATAATACTTTCTTTGATGAACATATGCAGGACAATGAGTGTATCACAGTGTTTACTTAAGTTAATGATTAACATTGACTGTTGGGATGTGTGGCTATACGTTAACAGTCAGCTCATACAATCAACAGCCACCATCTTTTATTTTCCTGCATTACTTTAGAAGTTTTATTGTCAACTCAAAGAACATCAAAATACATTTGGAATTGCAAAAATGAGTCAACAAAATAATTGAAAAAGATGTTAAGGCCAATAAATAAGTTTCCAAACATAGTTAGGTTAAAGATGTAATTGTGAATTCAGGTTTCCTTCCAACCATGCTGAAAAAGAATGTATTTGTCATGAAATTAATCAGCAACAACTTTACATTTGAAAGATTATTATTCCATTTATGGTTAACAACTGCAAAAACATTTTATTTTCCAACTTCCAGATTTACAACTGAAGGGATTTTCAGCTTTACTGTTACATATCCCTAGCTAGCTTAATACCTTTTGGTCCATTGGTCAATGCAACCAAACATGTGCTTGCGTAACTTTGGACTTTATATTGAAACCATAAAAAAACCCGGCTAATTAGCCTCTGAGAGGGTTAACTGATGATTACAGCTCCAGCTCTTAATTTCTACACTTCTAAAACCATGGAGCTGTCATAGTTAGCTGCCATCTTTGAGTGCACTGAAAAAACATGGATATGTTGTTTGGGTTTTTTGTAAATTATAACAGGAATTTTGCAGACTTTATGTTGGAGGTTCCTGATTTACATATATGGACCGCGTATATTAATTGAGAAAAGAAATAATCTTTAGATGCGGTTGATTAGAACAAATTCGACATCTGAAGACGTTACTTTGGATTCGCTTAGTTACGACACGAATTTATCAGCATTTACAGACATGTAATAGACAAAAACACAATTGAATAATCGTGAAATGAAGTTGGTAACACTTCGATAATGAATTTAGCTGCTGGTGGCTGCCCTGGATATGTGACAAACCCGGACAACGCGACCAGAAAACCGATCAGATACGAGAGGCCTGGTCCACTGGGTATATTCTCGACTCTAGCAACATGGATAATGGCTACGTAAAGGTAAGCTTGCTAGCATGCTAACAACACCCAGACATAAAAAAGGGCTACCGATCCAAATAATCCTTTATTAAATTCGACTATTCCGTCGATGTAGTCTGGCTTCGAGAACAAATAAACAATTAGGAGTGCTTCAACGGTCAAATGTGTTTAGTTTTAGCCGGTTATTGGGTCTTGAAGCAGATTGTGGCTAACTTCACTTAGGGCGGATGCTTCGGCTGCGTACGGTATGTTAGCTTTCTGCTAGCTAAGGGCCGACGCAATTCGCCAATCATCTGAAGATCATCCAACGATTTCAACATACTAAGACACACTGTGAACTACTGACATGTTAAGTAAAGTGTCGACGATGTTTAAATTCGTTTATTCTCCGTAATCGTTGTGGTCGGATAGGAACTACGTTTGCGGCCATGGTAACAGAACAGCCGTTAGCGAAGTGCCGCGTCACAGTAAAGACAGCGCACCGGGACATCTTGTTTAATGCAAGTTAAAAACGCGCTTTTCGAAAAGAGCAACGGCCGGTTCGCATTGCCTCGCCTTGTAGAAACAACGACAGTACATTTATTTGGATATTTACCTTTAAAAGGCAGCTTCTCGATTGTTCCGTTATCTCTCACTTCCACTCCAAAATGGCGTCTTGCGCAACCAGGGAGACACCGGTGTACGGATGCTTCCCACTACCCAGGCTCCAATCACCGTAGGAATTGTGTCACTTAAAGCCCGCCCCTGTCGCCGATTTGCCCTATCAAAGCCTTCGCGGATCTATGTACATGGTTCACAAAATGTCGAGGAAGTAAACCGCACACAAGTTTGTGTAAGTTTCAGACACGGGTCTCTGGAACCACTTCGGCTGGGGTTGGGAATGATTCCACGTCGGTACGGACATTTTTTTTTCCTGTATTCAGAGGCTGTTTATATTTCTTCTTTGATGGTCACAGAGCCTATAGACTCAAAGTGATTTTCAAAGAGCAAGAATGAGATGCACAACAGTTAAGCAAAAATAAACACTAAAAAGCATACCAGAAAAACAAAATGTGAGACACAGCTGCCACAGAGGGCCAAAATGACCTTTAAAATATGTCCCCTAAAAAACTGTAGGGGACTTTAATTAATTGCGTAACAACCAGAGAGAGGCACAACATGATCACAGAGATATTAAGTTATTATGTCATTATTCTTCCCAAACATAGTCCTGTTCAAAAAATAAAAAATAAAATTAAATAATTACCAGTTGTGATAAGTAAACAATAGTGAAAACTTGCTCTTAAATATTTGCTGTAGGAGCTGCTTGACACTCCACATTCCCCAAACATTAACTGTAACTTAATATCAGAGCCTCAGGAAATAGGCAACTATTTGGTCACACTTTAAGGCCTCCCTGTTTAAAAATAAGTTCATTATGGGCATTTTCTGACATTTTCGGGAAGGTATTTTGTCAAATCCTATTTTCAAAGCTTTAAATTCTGTTTAACAGATAGCCAGGAATAAGGTTCCACTTTGTAATTCATTATTCATATATTTAGTATCCCAATGAAGTAAAAGAGAACGAGATAAATGGATAGATAAGAACTTTATTCATCCTATAATTCACTTTAATCAACAATCATTAAATGTTTGAATGGACAATTTCTGAAAAACATATGGCCCCTGTCATTACGGGTTTGTGAAATGACAATGTTAACTTGGAAACCTTCTTTACAGATGCTCAATCAGTGAAAGTATCTGATAATTAGTGAGTCCAGTCCAGCTGATTTCCCAATATATATATGGATTTATTTTAACATGTACATTACACAATACTACTTTCTTATAAGGCTTTATTGATAAGCAATGCAGAGTATTTATAATCCATTTTAAAATCACAGAAATGTATTTGGGTTTTTGATTAATCAGAGACCTCTACAATGGACTGTGCAAAGGTGTCTCACTCACTTACGATTATAAATAAAAGTTTAAACTAAGGATCTACCACAATAGTAAATCAGGACTGTCGTTGTAATTGTTAATGATCAGTTCATACATACATTTGGTCTGGATGTTACCCGGTAAATAGCAATGAAGGCAATCTTGTTACTGCATATATATTTTTCCAGTTATAATTTAAGAATAATCAGCCTAAGTTAGTGCAAACAATGCAATAAAGAAAATGTCTATTTCATTCCTGTAGTTCCAGCTTGCCCTCTCTGACCCTCCACCTCCAGCGCTGACATGTGTCAGGAGCAGGAACACATCGGAGCCACACACCAGACTCTTTGATTTCTTCTTCATAGGATACCAGCTTCCTGTCCAGTGTCTCCAAAGTGAAGGCTTTGCCCAAGATCTGAATGACAGACGTCATTCTTTGTTGAAGTGAGAGATTTGTACTTGAAACACTTTTTTTCCCAAGAAGGAGGGTTACTTGAAATGTTTTTATATTATTATATATTATTATTATTATTATATTATATAATGTTTCTTGCTGAAACTAATTGCAGAATGATTTGAGATTATATCTACAGTTCTTGATAGGGGGCAGTGCGGGATGTGGGATTGCTGATCACCCGATGATTTGATTGATTGGTCGATACATTTCACAGACAGTGTTGGATGAAGCACATGAATCGCAATACTCAAGAAGAAGTTCTGACTTACCATGAAATGACTTTGGAAAGAGTTAGTCACCTAATACAATACTACTTGATTAAAAGTCCTTAAGTACAATTTGTCTGTAGCACTGTGTCTCAAAAGTTCTACATTGGGTGGCCAAGTTGGGATTAAAATGTTATAGTCTTTAATCAGACATGTTTAACTCATTTTATTTGGATAAAGTTCTTATTGGGCTATTTGTGTTTTGAGATATGTGGCTCCTTACAACATTTGTACAAAGCAATCTTTCAAAGGTCTTGACACTTGGAACACAACATCAGCTGAGAACCATTCCAAATGTTCAACTACAGTTCCCACTGAACCTGGTCTCTTACCTGATCACTAATTCCGACAGCAACGTGGCCCACTTTGACCTGCCAGCGCTCCCGGATCCTGAGACATTCGCCTTGGATGTTCTCTATCCAGATGTCCACACCTGTGAGAGCCACAGCCTTAGCCACAGCCAGTCACAAACCCTGCATATAGTGTGGTGATAGAATTCTTCCCATCTTACCTTTGAGGCAGTGTGTGGAGGGCTGAATCCCTGAGGCCAACCACTCCAAGTGTCCATCTGTCTGGCTGTTGCAGGTGGAAAAGACTCCAGAGCTGAGGTCGTCCGACGAGTGGTCAGAGTCCTTACAACATACATAATGGTAATAATAAGAATTGTACAAATCCACATGAAATCATTGATATATTTCCATGTGAATCCACAAATATTACTAAATGTACACACCTTATCTGACGCATCTATTTGAGATGTATCTGAGCAGCTGAAACAGGACGGGGGGTCATCTCGAGGTTCAGGGGAGGGGGTCTGGAGCGTGTTATCTATAGCAACATCTAATAAGACAACATTCTTGGGGTTAGTGCCAAAGTTTTCAAAATTAGTATAGCCAGTGTTTTTTGTGTGTCTTCTATTGTATTCAAAAGCATTTATACTTTCAACAACTTTCAGAAAAAAAATATAACACAGAACGGCCTGATTTACATTATAGGAAATTTGTGTTTCGAGTGTCCCCCTGTTGATTTTTAGGCATTGGTCTTCAGTATGTTGCCCTGTCATGTGATAATGTGATAATTCCTGAAAAAAATCTATATCCAACAAACAGCTTGCTAAATCAACCTGCTAAAAATGCTGTAGTACTCGAGGATTTACCAAATGTTTAAAACCTGCTTTTCCAGGCTGCATATGGTCTACAAACCTGTTGTCCACAGACCTTTGTCCATTTACCTTTTCTTTTGTATTAATTATTTTATATTGCTTTTACATGTATATTTGTTTTTTCTTGGTGTTGCTCACTTGACACATCTCATGGCATGTTGAAATCAAGGATTGCATACCATTACTCATAACACCCATCTCTGTGAATGTTTGCTAATTTTCTTCAGGGAAACAAAACTCCATATTAGTTAGGACTGCTGAAGCAGGCCTGTAGCAGAGATGTATAAAGGAGACATCTAGAGATAATTGCTGGCTGGATCATGTGCAAAAACAAGATATTTTTCTTTGGAATGAATGGGTGCTGCTTTTATGAGCTGCATATGGAGGGGAATTGAAGGCAAACTTAGAAAATGTGTAAATAATAATGGGTTATAAACAGGTACACTAAGTGTAATAGCTCCTCTGAGTGATAAACCTTTTCTCTTACTCACCATCTCTGAGGTATTCAAGCTCTGCTTTTGATCCCCATGGGCTCTCAATTCTCTGCTGGCCTTTCTTCAGCAAAGGGAAAAGGCCTCTAAGTGCATGGAAATACTCTGTGGATACAGAAGAGTCCCACTCGTCTTCCTCCTCGCCCTGCTCTTCCACTACATCCTGTCCCTCCTCTTCCCAGTCCCCCTCGTAGTCCCTGTCATTTTCCGGCCACCTCTCCTGCATAAATTCCTCCTCTCCCATGTACATGTCGATGTCACAGTCAGAGCCCGTGTCCCAATCTTTTTCATCCGGAGTGATGTCACAGCGCAGTGATTTAGGTTGCGAGTCCCACTCCCTGCTTACAGAATCCGAGTCACCATCTCCCCAGTCATTGCCGTCCTCTTCCACCGCTATAGTTCTCCAGGGGCTTACCCAGTGCATTATGGGTCCTGATGCTGAAGCTGGTGGTGTATGTGGGGGGATTCCGGAGGACAAACTGCAGGAGCTGTCATTAGGGGGTGTCGTTTTGCCACAATGCAGCATATCACAGGCAGTTCTGACAGACCTGGGGCTTAGACCTCCAACTGTGGGGCAAATTTTTTTTTAAACATCAACTACGAACAGTAGCATTAGAGTTGCAGCAATTAATCAATTGGTTGATCAACAGAAAAATAACCCTTTATCATGTACTTTGACAATGAAATTATTTGAGTCCTTTTAGGATAATTTAAAGGTGTCACCTACCCAAATATGTTGAGAGGCTGCTCTTTATTAAATGGCATTAAACTGAATATTTAGATAAAAGGAGCGAGGTACCTGTGACGAGATGTTTTCAGCCAATATACCAAACAGGAATCAATTATTCAGAAATTTATTTTCTTTATTCAATATACTAGTAATGTAAATCAGAACTAATAATCCCATTCTGCAGTCAAATAATCCTCTAGCAGTATTATTTTATTATAGCTTCAAATGGAGCTGGTTCTAACTATTTCATATACAGTCGGAGCCTTCTGCTCAGTGGTTTGAAACTAAGGGGTCTGGGCTGTCACCAGCTTAATCCTAGTAAATGAGAAGGTATTAAAAGAAAAAAACGAAAAAGAGTTCTGATGCAAACTTCTTAAGAGATGCTTTCTGTTTGGTATATTGGATCATTGACTCACTGCACCTCAAGTGAACTCAGACAAACTAAGTCTTTAGCTTCTCATAAATCTCCTCTTAAAACAGTTCTCTGTGAGAGCTATTTATACAGTTTGATTTTCTTATTTACTTTATTGTTTTGGTGGTCATATGTTCTTTTTGCCTTGCATGTTTTAATTTACTTACATATAGGTCTGTGTAACATTAAAAGATGAGCTTTAGTAATAAACTGTAAAGTATTATGATTAGTATCGAGAACTTAAGAGGGGTTTTCGGTAAAACGATGGTGATAAGCTAGAAACTTCTTTATTGTAAGAAACTACTGGTTCAATATTTTAAAATGTTTGATATTACTTGTAAAACACCATGTAAATTAACTATAGCTGCCAAATGAAAAAAAAGGCTGTAGTAGAAGCACCTCAATTTTGTAAGAAGTACAGTAGCTGGGTAAATGTACTTTCTTTCTACCACTGAATATGTGGAGCTGTAGTGACCTGCTCTGAGGGCTTTGCTGGTTTTCCTCCTGAGCTGCTTTGCAGATGCTCGTCTTTCAGGATCCTTCTGGAGTCCAGCTCTGAAAACCTTGGCCGTGAAGTTGTTGCAGGCAGATGGCACCTCCCACAGAGGTGGAGGCTCATTGACAATCTGACCGTAAATGTGAAAAAAGGAGAATAGAGTAGTTTTGTCCAAATCATTGTGGGAAAAAAAGTTTTTTTTTATGAAGACATAGACGTGTTTTATTTTACCTGGAGACACAATGGATAGGAATAATGACGTATCCATGGGTGGCATCCGTTTAGCATGTGGAGTAACATACAACAGCTGCTCCACACATCTGCCTTGGCGGAGAGAGGATCCCCTCGAGCCACCTCTGGGGCCATGTGTGTCTCTGTGCCCGGGAAGGTAGCTCCTACATGAAAAAGCAAAGCCTTCAGCTTCATCTCTGCATCTTTTACCTGTGACCTTAACTTAGCATCTTATAAAAGAAGTGATGCTTTTCAATACAAACATGTACATGTACAAACAGTACACACACGTTTGTTGTAGTAGTACCACTAGTCCAACTCTCCCCCCAGGGAATATAGTGTTTGCATAGGATTATGCTCCTTTTATCATTGCTCAATTTTTTATTCCATGCACAATGAGGCATCCTTTAATTTATATCCATGACTATTCACATTAATCTAAAACGTTTTTTTTTTATCCTGCTTGTTCTGACACCCACTGTGGCAACAGCTCCCCTTAAATAAATAGTAATAAAGATGTGCAATAAGATTTTGATGAGACCATCTGGTTTAAAATGATCGTTATTGAGCCTAAGTAACTTTAAAAAAAGAAGTAACATTTATAAGCAATGAAATGCAACATTGCTCAATATTCTATATCATTGCTGCTTATATCCTCCCTTTTATCTCTTTCAATCTCAACATTGCTCTCTCGTATATATATGCACATTGTTATTTTGTTGATTTGCAAGGTCTAATACAATTTCCTCCATCCAAATCCTAAAAAAAATGTATATCAGGGCTTTTTGGCAGATTTTCCTCACCCTTTTAAGGGTTAAGGGGCAGAAGTGCTAAGTGCCTTGCTCATGGGCATTGGTGGTTGAGTCTCTTTTGGGGGGGGGGGGGTTCGTCCATACTTCTAACCCTCTGGTCAGATGCATGTCTCCCTCGCCACTAGTCACCTTGATTGACTGACTTCATAGAAAGTGGACATTTAGTAAAATGTATCGTCTTTTTCCCCTGTCATGGTACAGTTGTTTTATTTTAGAATCAACTCACCCCTGATTGCCTTGCTGCTCCGTCCAGTGTCATCTAATAACTGTGAGAGACCAAAGTCACAGAGGAATGTGTCCCTGCAGTCTGCAGACAGCAGCACATTGTCAACTGGAATGAAATCAACAAACAGGATTTGGAGAGACAGCTTGTTTTCAGTTGATAATCATTATGAAACAGTTGACTGAGAAATCAGGGGGCTGTCAAAGGCTGTCAGAGTGATGGGTACGCAGTGGGAACAAAGCCTCTGCAGCCTTTGTTGTTCTACATTCCCAACTGCCCTCTTGTCTTGAGGTGTCACACGGTAAAGTCTCCAAAAATAAAGCACATGCACAGATTTTTTTTCCACTTCGTCACAATGATCTGATGCGATGAGACTAATGTTGATGGCTTAAGGTTGTTGGGTGAGGGAATCATCATCTGAGATCATTTTAACTGTGTCCAGAGATTTGTGTCATTCATTTATTAACAATACTGCTTGTCTTTTGAGGGTCATGGTGGGGAACTGGGGAAAGTTAGGGGAAACCCAAATTTGACCCGAGAACCTTCTTGCTGTGCGGGACAATTGCTAACTAATGCACAATTGTGCCACTAAGTCAACCACTAGATTAAAGCACCTTTCACACAAAGATGCAGGCCAAAGTGTTGTACATTGCATAATTGAAAACATTCCTAACTCCAAAGCAGACAACGATTAAAATCTTACCAAAAGGAAAAAGTTCACTTTAATATGATCATATTTTATTAATCTTTGTATCTGTAACCTGCCTGGTCTGAAATTACCTGCTTTTGGTAACTCAACAAATCTTTGGCTCAAAATATAATCCCAAACTTGACACGGTAACATGTGTAAAACATCAACATACCTTTGATGTCCAGGTGAAGGACTCCTGTATTGTGGAGGTGTTCTAGTGCCCCCAGTAACTGATGTAAGTAGTGTAGGGCCAAATCCTCTGGCAGGGAGTTCATCCCTTTCAGGAGCTGGGCCAAACAAGCTGTAAAGTTTAGGACAAGGCAACAACTCAAACTTGACTTTTATATTGTTTGTTTTGTAGTTCATTTTCTATGAGAATCACATTGTCTTAATGAAAAGCCTCTTTTTTTTTTAAATCAAACGTTTTCACATGGACAAAGGTGTACCTGGCTTCAAGTCCATGAAGAGCACAACATTGAGTCTCTCCCTCACAGCCCCAAAGAGCTCCACAACTCGAGGAGACTGCAGGGCGCTCCATGTGCTCACTTCCTCACGGCTGAAATAGCTCAGTGGAATCTGAGATCAGTGGACAGGACCTTTTTTTGTGACTCAATCCTCATTTCTGAACTCAAAGCAGGAGTTAAAAAATGTTGGGTGTTGGTGCGTATCTGGGTCATACAGAATTACTCACTCAGCCTTGGCTTACCCTCTTGGCAGCACATAGGAATCCCGTCCTTTTGTCCCGAACACGGAATACATCACCGAATGAGCCGTTCTGGATGTGGTGCAGAATGCAGTACTCCTCTCCCTCCCTGTACTGATAATTATTGGGCTGTAGTTTCTTTAAAAAACACAAGAATACACATAACAGCATCAATGAGAAACAGACAGGAGAAAGTGGTGGAGCAGTTAAATGGTGAGCCAACATAAAATCAGAATGACCTGTTGCCTGTTCAACTTCCCAATCAGGAAGATGTTTACTGCCAGCTGGCAAAAAATACACTCACTTTAGTGGCGAGAAACATCTTATGGTTTCGACTAACCGTGCGTCTAATAAATGTTAAATACTTTTTTAATAAATCTGCACATCCTTTATTTATTCTTTATTTATTGTCTGTAAAATGCAAGGAAATAGTTAAAGAAAATGTATAATGAGTCATTTCCCACGGACAACCGAATGCTTGAGAGAAAATAAATAAAGCAGGTATTTTAGATTTATGATTAAAAAATAAAAAAATACAATTATAGTAGCCACATTCATCTATTGGTCTACTATAACTGGATAGAGTAATATATTATATAAGTTTGATGAGAGGTTTGTCGTGGTTCTGCTGAATATTGACTAACAGTCAGTTCAGCTTGATACACTGTCAGTCGACAGCTAAGGCTGCATTTATAAAACAGTAGATTAAATTGATGCTCCATCAACTTTGTGTTTAAAACTTACGGCATTGAATGTAAATCAGACTTGGCATATTCATAGTCTTATAACCTCTGGGGCGTGAGATACTAAGGTATTTGAGTATCCCTCTCTGACATAACTGATGGGACTTCATCAGAGATTGGACATAGTTGAAACATTTCAGTCATGGAGAGGAGTGTCCATTGTTTTGCATATGTATGCATATCTGGTTCAGACACTGATAAAATACCACTCCTGTAGATGTAAATGTCTTACATGATGAAATATGAGCCCTTCGTTGACAGCCGCATTGTGTTTCCATTCTTTGAGAGTCCGCTCTATCAAATCTGTAAAGGGAAGTGAACCATATTGCTTCGGCATCTGCGTCACCCGGCCTTTTAGTTCATCCAAAATCGAGCTGATATCACTCAGGTGATCGAGACCGAAGGCACGTTGTGATGTATTCAAGGTGCTGGGGTTGTGGATGTGGTCTGCATTTCCCAGCAGGCTTTGCACCAAAGGTGTCGTGTCAGAATGCCACTGAGCATGACAGGAGTTTAAACAGGACACATGCATCAGGTCAAAGGTCAAATCTTTGACTCCAAAATTAGCTGGTATTTGTACATCATCCTCCACACAGCAGGATGAGTCTGAGTCAATTTCAAGACTGTAGACAGAGTTAGTTTCTTGCTCAAGATCATAATCACATTCTGAGCCTCCGCCGTCTTCAGAGCTGGATATGTTGTCTGCTTCTATTGATCCATATTGGTCATCGGAAAGTGACATGCCGTCTAATCCTGGGACACAGTCACATACATCTGCGCAGCTGCGGCCTTGATCATACATGTAGGAGTGCTGGTCTTCATTGCTGCAGGAGTGTGAGAGTGAGTCAGTAAACTCAGGAGGAGGTGGAAGGATCTCCGTGGACGACACTGCCTCCTTGCCCGCCAATTTCATCCAATCGATCTCCTGCACCCACAGACCACAGATAACAGGAGGTTCTCCCCCTGCCTCTTGGACCTGTCCTGTTCTCGTCTTCCTGCGCTGTTTCCTTTGCTGGTGGTGCTGGCGCTGGAGATTGGTGGCCACGTCGTCCTCCATGTCCCCCAAAAAGGCATGTGCTGTGCCAACAGACCTGCAAATGACAGTATGTTATGTGTTGAATATCAACTGAAGATCTCATCTTCAGTTTGTCCGCTTAATAGGTGAACATACCTTTTCGTACCTTTCATAATGCCACCTAATACAGTGTGGGCTTTTCATCAAGTTTATGCAACGTGTACAATCACATTTTAGAACAACAATAGTTGATAGTTAACTCTAACCATAACAGCGCTCCTGGGCATAAATGCTGCTCAGTAGTTCCCCCTGTTTCACTATTATATGAAGGTAGCTGACAGGTCTGCACACAGCCCTGACCTCCACCACCATCCAATGCCTTTGGAATGGTTCTGGAACACCCCCTCAGTGCTGCATCTCAGCCATGATCGGCTGATTACACTGTGAGGTACCTGAGCCTTTTGAGCTGCTGACATCTTGAGTAGGGACACTGTGTGTTGGTGGGACTGAACTCCTGGAAGTCTTCTCCTGAGACAGAGAAAAAGGTGGAGTTACACCACTTTGCAAGGCTGTGGAAGATTAGCATGTTATTACAGTCTACAGCAAATTGCTTCTGAAGGGAGGTGAGTATGTGATGTGCGATGCAGATTTTGTCAAACATTTGCAAAAAAATATTTATTTTTATTTTATCTTTGTTGCTCATGTACGTATAAACAGTGAACTTAACTTCGCAAATTACAATATATTATCAAACTTTCATGTCTATTGAGTTGGATTACTTTTTAAGAATTCATCGTGCACACAATCCAACCACGCAATATTAAAGTTTGCTAAAGATGGACAATGTGCTCACAATCTACAAAATGAATGCCAAAATACCTCAACATGGGTGTGTTGTCTGCTTGGTGCACTATATACATGCTGTCTATCGATTGTGAGGTGGACCCTTGGTATTGAGGAACTACCCAAATGTGAGTAAAAGCCTTATTTAGTATTTAGCATGTACTGGAAATTGTCCAGTTGTCCCACATTCCAACCATTAACATTGAGATTGTTTAGGATCTATAGGATCTGCAACCAGCCACGTAGGGGCAATCCAGATGTCTTGGCTTCAATTTGGGGAAAATGTCATATTGTCCATCTTTTTGCAGTCATAATCAACACAGACCCACAGGCTTACTCTCGGCCTGTGCGACAATAGAGACGAAGGGATTCTCCACAGACAATTCCTGCCCCTCTTTGACCACGTGTTTGGCGGTGCCGTGCAGCATCACCCGGCTCAGATGAGGGGCGATTGCCTGGACCAGGGACTCTTTGTCATCCTCACAGCCTTGGCTGTTGTCCTCTTGGCCCATTAATGAGAGCTCAGATCCTTCAGTCTTGATAATAAACGACGTGTTAGAGTTGAACACCTGGGGTATGGCCATTTCTCTGTAGGAGTACTTCTACTTAGTGGGAACTGAAGGAGGACATGGAGAAAAAACACATATACAGTGGAATTCAGGGTGGGACACAATCAAGGTCAGATATTTTTGTAGACTTTTTAAAACAGAAAATGATTATGCATCACAATAAGGACATTCAGGGAAAGCAAGGAACAAAGACATGACACAGCAAGTATTAGCTTCAGTGGAAGGGTTAGGGTTGGACTAACAAACGAAATATATTGCCCCTTTCTTAAAAACCCATCCAGAGTCCGAACACTTATGAATATGTGTACTAAAATATGTGGCATTACAATTAATATTTGCCAAGACATTTCACTTTAAACCAAACCAGTTTGGGCTACAAAGAAAATATCGAAGGTCAACAGAGTTATGCAAATTCCTCCTCTGAAGACTATGAATGTATGTAAATAGTTTGCTACCGATCCATGCAGAGCAAATGTTACCAGACACACGCAAGCATGCAGAATCAAATAGTTCTGACATTCCTTTTAACAGGTCTTTAAAAGTTGAACCACCAGAGGTCAGCCAAGACAAAGTGTTTTAAGTGGCGTGATTAACCTTGAGGTTTTTTCCATACCACCAAGCATGGGATGCTGTGTGATGTTTTTAAATCCACTTTAACCCTTTGCACACACACTAAAAACAAACAATTATTTCAATGATTCAACCGTAGTCAACACAGCAAATGTGTAATTGTAATTGGTCATTAAATGGGATGGTATTTGCCATGGCCGGGCGTGAATGAACAGACACCAGCAGCGAGCCTGGCAAGGTGAGTATAAATAGCACGGAGAGAAGTGGCTGCATGCTTTCCACTTGGCCGGCCAGCTGTCATAGTCACTCTTCCTCAACCCCTCAGTATGTTGACAGCGAAGGGATCACAATGACTCACACACACACCACCCAAACACAAAGACTGCAGGGTGCATGGTAGGTACATTTTTATCTTAAAGCAAACTAGAAGAACTATAGAAGTAAACAAGCAAAATCAATTTGTCAATAAACCAAAGATATACAGACTAAATTTAAGGAATGGTTAACAAACTGTTACAAGCCTGCTTAATCTCAGGTGACGACACATTTAAGAAATGTACTCTTCCAGAACAAGAAAGACCAACATCAACTGTGCTATAGTTCAAACAATGACATCTTTCACATGCTGCACCTTTGTGTGTGCCTCCAGTCAGCTTCACATCTCACTTACAAACTTCCCAAACACTTACTGTAGCGCAACTTCACCTTCAACTCTGAGGCCTGAAGTAGCCCATCAAGTATAACAGCACCCACACCTGTACACCACAGGGGCTTGTTATCTTAAAAAGACGATCAGGCTCTCCCCTCCTGTCATGGATCCAAGTGAAAGCCAAAGTTCCTGTGATCCAAAGAAATGAAGAGAAAAGTGGCTTTCTCTGACCATCTTGTTGTCTGTCTGTCTTTCTGTGGTCTTGTGTATGTTACTATCCAAGTCTAACCCACCGGCTTTCTGCCCCCTCGGGCTCTGCTGATTGGTCAGCTATGTGTGTGAATCATGAGCTCTTACACCTCCACCCAACTCTCCACCCCACACTGCCCAGCTTGCACCCACCACCCACCCACACACATATATCAGTGTCCTGACCCTGATTGGATAGTCTAGATGCCCTCTGTGACACGTGGATATTGTTGGAATGTGCTTTTTGAGGTCTTGTAATGTTTCATTTAATTAAAAAAAAGGTGTCAGCAGATAAAAACGTCACCAGATAAGGCTGAGGGGTGAAAGATGTTTGGTGGGAGAGCAAAGAAGAACATATTACATGTTTTGAGGAAATATAAATACACCTTAGATATCCTTTTTCTTAAAACTCATGTTAAATTTCTACATATTAGTAATATGTTTTAACCAAACCAGCATCGTGTTTTATATTTTCTCAAAAGCATTCCTTGATTTGTAAAGTCAGAATGTGCACTTTTTTCCCTGTTATTCATATAATTAAAGGAACATATTATAGCATTAATCCATTCTAGTAAATAAAAAAATATAATTGTATTAGGGTTAGGGTTTAACACCCTGCGTAATATTAACCATTATTATGTGTGGTTGAATACACTTAAAATTGCACGATTGTGTTCAGTTTAATATTAGGTTATGCATGTTTTTCATTTTAGTGCTGTACACTATAAAACGTAAATCATGAATTCATGTGTAGGCTTATATAATGTATTGACATTAATTATTCATTAGTATACTTTTGTTTTTCCAAAAAAGCAGCACACTTTCTGAACCAAATTTAGATACAAATCATCAAGTTTATTGTAACTGCTGTGATCCCTCATTTGGTATGAGTGCACTCTTGTTTGTTTTAATCAATTGGTTTAAGCACTAAAAGTTTTTCCGAAGACTTAATAAGTAATTATTCCAAATACTTTACCAAGAGACTAAAATAACAATGACATTGTACTTAGTTTGGAGATTGAACTTGATCAGTAGTAGTGGAATACGTTTCTGCCAATTTTGCTACTGTTTTTATATTGGGTGATGTGATACAAATTTGTCAGTGTAGTTATTTTCTCCCCCAACACATATGCTGTCCCACATAGAGGTGACATGAATCTGTACATTCCAGAGGAGGGAGTGTGTGTGTATGTGTGTGCGCGAGCACAGTGTGTGTGTTTTGGGTGGAGGGTCCTTCTCCCTGACAACATCTGAATGGGATTGGCGACTGACCAATAGTGAGGCTAAGTAGAACATTTATTTCCACGTCAATGTGTTTTTGTCTCTTCAACCCACCCTGCTGTTGGTGGGACAAGTCTGCTATACATAGAACTGACAAGCCTCAGTCATAGGCATCACCCGGTGATCAAACTTCTTCAGGTCTTCACTTTAAAAAGTACAGATGACTTTGTTTGATGGACAAATGAAAGGGTTTGAAGCTTCTGAAAGGGACATGAATCAAAAATTAACCTTTTTTGGTCAAATATAACATCATTGAACGAATCATTAATATAGTATATTTAATGTAGTAATCCTTAACACGAGCTGCATACTTTAACAGGCAGCCTCTGTAGTAGTGGGAAGGGACAGTCATTCAGCAGTTGCTTCTTGGATTCCTCTTAGTGCCAAACAGACAATACAGCCAAATCTTATTAAATTTTATTTTATTGAATTTTAATTTTTTGACCAAAACTATTGTTTGTACGGAAGCAATTAGCCATGAATCCTGAATACTACACTTAAAAGCACAACTAAGTTGTGTGCACCATACTGTATTAACCTGTCACAGATGCATCTGAACAATAGGGCATCTGTTTAACCTTTCTCACAATTAAACCATATAACACAATCCTGTCTTCCATCCTGGACCTTTAAAATAAAATCCTAATAGCCTCAGACCTTCTTCATAAGGCTCACACAGCCAATGTAGGTCACAGCTTTCACTGGCTGCATTTTTGTCTGTTGTGTATAACAAGAGGGGGAAGAAAATCATCTCCCCATTTGTGTGGACAACTTCTTAGTCTTGATTCAGTTCAGCATTGAAGTCTATCGGGTCTATGGAGGATTTACCTATCATGTCAACATCTTGTCTCGACGTTACCACTGTCGCCTAGCAACAGAGCAATATCGATATCAATAACAAAAAACAATATCCTGACAAAAAGTATTCACATGTGTATCATTAGCTATTCAATTAGGTTGACTTGAAGGGGTTAATTGAGAAAAAAAACTATATAACACCCAGCAATGCTGCTATTTCAGTGCCATCAGTCTGTGTTTGAGGGCTTTCATGTATGTCAAATCTTAGAAATCTTCAACAAGAGACCGCACACAGTACAAGCCCATTTAGCTGGAACACCATGGGTTGCCATTGTTCTCTCGTAAAGCAGGAGGGCGTCCATGACTATTTTCAGCCACCAGAGGGCAGGTCATGTAATGGGGCATCTCAAACAGCCTGCTAACCGAGCTGAAAGGATAAATGGGACACATAAAGCCCCCATCCCCCCCCCCCCTCCCCCCCCCACCAACCTACTCATTTCTCCACCCAACTGTATGATGTTTACTGGGGTTGTCAGGGCAATTTTCTGACATCAAGGAAGAGGGAGAAGGGATGGGGTAACATAATATGGAGGGAGAAGGCCAGAGGAAGTGTGTAGGCGTGTATGTTGGTGCACCAGCACATTCTATCAACAGATTACATTTCATAGATGAACCCAACATGGAACAGAAGTGAAGTACTTGTTCTGCCATTAGTTGTCTTAACATTGGTATTCCCCCTCAAGCTCCATCCACTTAAAACCGACTGTGTAGAATACGAAGCAAAAACGTCCAGGGTACAAAAAAAAAGAAAAAAGAAGATAGACCAATCTGATAACAACACTTTCGAAATTATTTAAATGATGTATACAGCTGCAGTGCGTTTGTCCTGGGTCTGCTATGCTATGAACTGAAATACAATTTATGTACGTAGTAACTCCTTACTATTCCTCCATCACTATTCCATTGCCTGGGTCTTAAAATAACCGAACGAACACAAATCAAATAAACATTTTAACAGAAACCAAATACACAGTAAAATATCAAATTTATTTACCCAAATGCAATGTATGTGCTAGCACATTATGCTAGCACATAATGAAGCAATACAAAAGGAGAAGCTGCTTCCTTGACAAGTATCCTGAACAAATAGTCTTCAATTAGATATGTTGTCTCATGTCTTAGAGAGGGGCTGGTAAAGGGTTTGGTGATCCTCGGTAATTCCTCTGACATTCTGCTAAGGTACCAAGTTCCCATGCCACATATATTTTCCCAAACACATAAATCAGCAAAAAAAACTTCATGATGCTATACTTTATGGATCTAAGTTTTCAGTTTTGAGTAGTTACTTCATAGCCTGTCTTTATGGAGAGTACCAAACCACACCAGCTCATCTTTCAGCAATCATGGGGGAAATAGCTTTTTAAAATGTCAAGAACTTTATACCAAAGTGTTTTTTTTTCACTTATATACTTTGAACTTGTCCCAGGCCCTACAAAAGGTAGTCAGCGCATACTGCGTGATTGTTGCTAAGAAATCTTATGTTTTCCTATTTATTTATATAGGTTTTATAATTAGAAAGAAACATAAATGAAACTCAAACCAAATAAAGTTAACTATTGGTTCCATGCCCACCTACGGTCTCTCTTATTCTACTGTATCTCTGACATTATTCAATTGGATACCAAGGTTTGTTTGAATGGTGAGAATATCAAGAACAGGCCTCTACCTAAATGAAACAAAAATATTTGTAAGCATTTGTATACATAAATAGTATTCATTGATGGATATTCATAATATTATATCCACAATAGATAGATCTTATTTTCAAGGGATTGTAGTCAATACAAAAGTTTGAGTAAAATAAATATTAACCTTTAAGAAAAACACAGCAAAACAATGTTCTGTTACTTTCATATAGTTTTCACGGTAGTATCATTATCTTCTAAGTATTAAGCATAATGAGCATGAGTCCAGCACCTTCTTGAAATTGCAACATAAACACAAGGGAATGGTGGCTACCAAGTGTTTTAACCAGGATAGCGATCCGAAAGTGGCGAAAAAACAATAGTGATGTATAGATGTCACAGATCAAAGGCAGAAGGCCAGTGCACACCATAGGAACCAAAGTGTCTCTTGTCCCAAAACAAGGTCTCTTAGGTCAGCAGGGTGTGTTTCATGGTGCAACCTCCAACTTTCAGGTCACAGGAGTATCCTTCAGGGCAGCAGTGCTTGGAGTCAGAGCAGCAGACGGCCTGTCAAATAGAACGTTTCTGTTAGAGGACTGTGTCTAGGATTCTAGGATTTTTTTTTCTGTTGATGAATATGGTTTCTTGCTGGGAGCTGGTGGTGATTGTCAGCCATGGCTGAGTTTACGAGAAAGAAGTACTTGCATGTGTGTTGCTTTTTTAATTGCTCAGTCATTTGTGTCACAGAAAAACCTTCTCTGACCTGTTCACATTTAAGTGAGCAAGTGTCTATACATATAGTCATATTTTACGGCAGTTTGATTTGATACATTTCTAAAATTATTTAGGATAAACCATAACATTTAGCAAATAAGACTTGATGCAACATTTTATATTTTTATAAATACTATATTTCTAATATTTATGGAGCAAATGATGCTCATACTGATCATTTGAGAGACTGGACTGTGAACATACCTTGGGCGAGGGGCAGCAGGCCCACTCTGTGGCTGACATTTTGCAGCACATGTCTTGCCTGGGGCAGCGAAAGTCTCCTGTACGGTCACATGTTACCCCAAAGTCATCTTCTGCCTCTCTCAGCATGGGCTTTACAACTTTGCTGGGAGGGAGGATGTGGATTAGCTCATTGTGGCTCTTCTGCTTGCATGTTCCTGTCTGCATGTTGCAAGTGTAGCCATGAGGACAGCAGTGCTCCTGGTCTGCACAACAGACCGCCTGCAGAGGATAGGAAGGAAGAGTCTTTAAGCTGACGTATGTACTCCATGTAATAACAATAATGATAATAACTACAAAATAGGTTATTTCCTCCGGTGGTACAGATAAAACAAAACCTTATCACAAAGTGCTTTAGTTAAGGGTTGGGAGATGGAACAATACAAGAACGAATTTTAAAGTTGTTGTATGTGCATGCACATACATTTCTAATTCTAAGTTTAATTTTTAAATTTGTTTCAGTACTAGTACTACAAAGATTTTTCTTTTATCAGGAAGCAGCATAAACGAGTCTTCCTTCTGTTCATGTGAGCGCCGCAGCAGTCTGAGGCCCCGCCCCCAAGTGCTCTCATTGGTTGAGAAGCATGATGACGCCGATTAAGAGCCAATACTGATCAACATCCCGCCCATCCTGTGACCCATGTCTGTGTGTATGTCTGTTCAGAGCTAGTGTGAAAATAATTGCTGGTGTTAAATAATTCATGTGTTAACACGATAACGTGTTTACTTGCTCAGCCCCAATAAAAACACTTACTTGAGTGTTAGGTGAAATTGTTTGATAAAACCAATTAATAAACAATTGTTCCAAAAGAAAAACTTACGTTCATCCATCTTGTCATACAGTGTGGTCATTTATTTTAGATAAAGAATGTCTTATGCCACAAGGTCTTTATGAACTGACAAAGGAAAAGGACTTTCCAAAATCGTATTTTACGTACTCATTTTTGATCTGTGTTTATCTCATGCATTTTGCCAAAGTTGCAATTGTATTAAATTATCAGCCTGGCGTGAGTTTGAATTAAGTGGTGTACAGACCTTGACCAGTGGGCAGCAGCCCCACTCCTCCGTTGGTAGTTTACAGCAGGTTGTTCCGGAGGCGCAGCTTTTTTGGCCGTCACATTTCACATCTGTGGCGGAACCGGGCTCGGTCAGGGCACTCAGTTTGGTCAACCAGGGAATAATTTTGGGGCCCTTGGAGCAGGAAGACCGTTGGGGCTCACAGCTGTGGCCGCTAGGGCAGCAGTGGTTCCCATCCTCACAACAGACCGCCTGAAAGACAGCGACAATGACTCTGAGGTGATTCAAAAATGTTTTCCACCACCGGGAGGTTGTGAAATAATAAGATGCTCACCTTTGGCAGAGGGCAGCAGCCCCACTTGTGGGTCTTATCCATGAAGCAACAGGTCGTATCCTTAGGGCAACTTGTGTGGGGGTCACACATGTTCCTTGAGATCGGAGCGGGGCCTGAAACAGCGGAGAGAGGCTCCTTCTGCCGGGCCAGAGTCTTCTGCAGCCAGGACACGCTGAGGCCCCCAGGCTTGTCGCAGGTCTGCTCAGCCTCGTTACAGTTGTAGCCTTTGGGGCAGCAGTGCTCATGGTCAGAACAGCACACTGCCTGCAAACAACAAGATTACATCGATCATGAACATAATGAAGTGTTAAAAAGACACTTGCAATGAGCTTAGTTGGATAAGGAAAATGTAACATTTAGGACTATCAAAAGATACACCGTCTCCCCATCCTGCCTGAAGCACTGGGCTGACCAGCTATCTCCGGAGTTCAAACATCTTTAACACCTCACTGGAGACCTGTCACGTGCTAGCCTGCTTTAACACCTCCACCATCATTCCGTCCCCAAGAAACCCAGGCCAACTGGACAAAACGACTTCAGACCCGTTGTCCTGACCTCTGTAGTTATGAAAAAATGTGAGCGCCTGGTTCTGTTTCACCTCAAGACCCTCATCGACCCCCTCCAGGATCCCCTGCAGTTCACAAGAACCTCCCCCCACCGTGTCCTAATGCGTTACGCCCCTCCCTGGTGCTCAGGTAAAATGATCCACAATGAGACATGGTGGTTCTGTGTTTTTAATATTGTAAACTGAATCAGGAACCTGCTACTGTTATGCATTGGATGTTAACATAGATTCAACACTTGTTTTTTTGCATAAACATTTTAATTTGTTTTCTGTATCCACAAGGCTGTCACAAAGACATATACAGTATGTGCTTGTTGTTTTGAGAACAACAAGAATTACATTGCCAGCAACTGCGCTCTGTGATTCTTGTGCATATGGCCAATAAAGCATGGCAATGGTGTGAAAACATGTCAGTCACTATATGCATTGCCTATAAAACACTGATCCTGATCAGTCTGTGGTGACCAATTGAGGCAAACCTCAGGCCATAATCCCTGCAGTCTTTGATTAGCTGAACTGCTCAGATCTCACCTTTGCTCCATGCTGCAAGCAGCTCCGTCACAGGAGTGGAGACCTTATGGACCACGGTGGGGTATCCTTGAGCCGACACACAGGTGCTGTGCTGCAAGTCACACTGGCTGATAACAATAAGGCTGAATTCATGCATCTCTGCTCTTATTCATCACTTTAGCAACAGGGCATTTTATTCTTTATTTCAGCATTGCAGCAATTCTTCAGTCCACGGGAAGTTAGCAAATATAACTCATTTAAATAGCCTGATAGAGTGCAACACTACAAATGTCTTTGAGGGGTGACTCTTTGAACCAAAAACCTGTGATTTTTGTCAGGACCTGAGAGCATGTCTCAAGGTTTCAAAAACCACAAAAAAGCCTTGACTCACATTAGGCATTGGGCAGCATCCATTTGAGCGGTTCGTCGACTGGCAGCATGTGGTCTGGTCAGGACAAGCTGCTGTCCTGTCTGGACACTCAACTGACAGGGAGAAAAAGTAAGGTCAGGCTTAAGTGATCAACAACTGGTTCCTTTCATTCTTTGGAACAAAAGCCTTTGCTCTGGCTGTTCTAGTGGTCTGGTGTGGCCTAACATGAAATGACAATAAATATAATGACATGAAATTAAAATACAGTTGCTTACTGTCATTTGGTACAGCAGGGATCTTCTTCAGCAACGGCACTTTGGTCGCACTAGACCTGCAGACTCCATGTTTCAGGTCACATACTGTGTTGTTGGGGCAACAGTGGAGATGGTCGCTGCAGCACATGGCCTGCAAATGTGCAACATATTAAGCATATAGTAAATGTCTACAGCTCAGTTCTCCACTTATTTTATGATTGTTATTCATCAGGCACTGCAATGTTTTGGTCAGATATACAAGACTTTAGTTCCAACCAATGAGAAAAGATCAGAAATAGATTACATTTGAATGCAAAAGTAACTCATTTAGTTCTATCATACGTTTCATCGTCTTAATGGAAAAGTTTTCCCATAAGACACACCTTGTTTTCAAAGACAAATACATGACGTTTTCATTTCACTTTGTTTGTCTAAAGAGCGGTCTGAAGATTTAAAAGAAATAAATAAATAATTGGCACAAACAATGCCCCACATCAAACTGAAGTGGATTGCAAAGATTCCAGTATTCAATCAGAGAATAGAGCAAATATGACTTTTTGACACAAATGTCTCACAATTATTTTGTCAAGTAAGAAGATTATTTTTTTCAAACATTGTCCAGGGGAGTTTTAGCCACTTAGTGCAGCCTTATAACAACTACAATTGAAAGCTTAAATTGTGGTGTTAAAATGAGTTTGTGTTTGTCTGGTTACATTGAAAACCCTTGGCTGAAAGATAATTTACTGTAGGTACACCAATGTAGTGATGTTGTTTAGACAACATTATAGTGGTTTTTCTTCATTACATTATGTCTTTTCCAATAAGTCATCATTTTTCTATGCTTTGTTTAAGGTGTTTTCCACACCAGACACTATGCAGTTTACTGTCCTTCTGGCTCAGACCCCTTGTTTTATTGTTTTTACTATGTCTATGTCTAAGAATGTCTAGTTTGACAATGAGCAATAAGATACAGTATATATCTAAATCGTTCACAGGGAATTTCTCACCTCTGGATAAGGGCAGCAGCTGTAGTCTCCACTGGTCAAGAGGCAACAGGTGTAACTATCTGGGCAGCTACTTTTGCCACCAGGACATGTAACTGAACGAACTGTCGGAGCTGTAGAAACATTAAGACCAGAGATAGACATATATTCTTTGATTGCTTACTAATGCAGCATCATAGTTAAAAAAGACATGTGTCAACAACTTGGTATATTTTGTTTCCAATTGCAAGATGTATGCTATTCATTGTGTGTCTTAAGTAGAGCTATGGTCCTTGAAAGGTTAGTCTAATGGCATTTCATGTCTTTACATGGCGATTTCCTCACCTGGATGAGTCACTCTCGGTCTTGCAGGCAGTTTCTCCAGCAAGGGGAAGGATTCCTGTGAGACAGAAACACACATTCCTTGAGTGTTATCATACGTTGTTCACTCAGGACAAACAGTGACGCCTGTCTTCACAACACACCGCCTGAAGAGAGCAGAAAACAATTGCAGGAAGTCAGGCATACACCTCAGTCAAAGCACAGATTTCACAAAGATAATGAGGGGAAATGTTGTGCAACTCAGATGCCAACAACATTAATTGATGGCTGCATCTGCTGATGATTTTTTTTGTTCTATTTATGTTATGTCACAGAACAGTAAAATATGTAAATGCGGTACATTGTAGGTCTAATATGATATTTCCAAATGACCTTTTTAAAATTAAGAAATACAAAAATATGCACATTATATGCATGCATATATTTTATACATATTATATAATACAGCCTTCAAGTTACAGGCAAAAACATCAGGAATTGTGTTTTATAAACAGGACCAGTGGTTAAAGCTTTTCCAAAAATAAGTATTTATAAACCTGGCTTTTGAATTATTCATACTGGTCTCGTCCTTGAATATTCTTTCCATTTACCACAGTTGATGTGGTTACATTACCAAGTGCCCGTCACTTACTTAACAAAGTGCTTCATTAGAATTACCTGAGGAACTTTGGGAGGAAGCCGTCTCATCCAGGGCAGGGAAACGGTCTTATTAACACATTTCTTGTGAATCAGATCACACAGGGTTCCTTCATAGCAGCAGTGGAGATGGTCTGAACAACATTCAGCCTACAGATAAGAGTCAATCATGACATGAAAAAGAAATCATGGGGTTACAGTGTACATACTTTAAATACTCAATTAATTATGAGACCTACAATTCGTCCCCAATTTTGCATGTGAAGACACATTTTGACACATAGCATTTCCCTGACAATACAAACGTTAACCTTTGTAATCATAATATAAAATGAATCAGTGAACCATGCACACATTTCTTTGAGCTTGTAGTCTTATCAGCAGGAAGTCCATAAACAAAAATACTGACATTTTAGAAAGAAATCAGACCTCATACACTTAACTCAATATAAACTCACATGAGGTAGCGGACAGCATCCATATCCTCCCTCAATGTTCTTGCAGCACGTGTTTTTGTCCTCACACATGCCTCCATCAGGACAGACTAAGGCTGTACTCAGGCCCAGCAGAGCCAAATACAAGATCCCAATTTGCATTCCCTGGACACAAGAAGGAAATGAGCTTTAAGTCAGCTTTCAGTAATGTATGTAGTGTGATGAAATGAGCATTGTCAATACACTCGAATAACAACTATAAACAATGTGGCCAACATAAAATCAATCTTGGTTTGAAACCATTAAGAAAGTGGACATCACAGGTGGGGACATGCTGCAATTCATTAAGCATTCCAACTATCAAAATGTGTTTCTACACTGAACAAACCTTATCCTTTTTGAAAAGTTAACCTCCCTTTTAGGAAAGGTGGCAACCAGTAGCTTTGCCGGCATGCTACATGTGTTTGTATACGGTTTAATTTCTTTTGCCATTGATTCATGTAAAAAATGAAATTCAGCTAACTATGCACGAGAGATAATTACAATAGTATCCTATTACTTTTCTATTCATAAATTGACCTGTATGACCGCACATACTGCTGGAATAACCATAGCATAGCGTTATATTATATTTGGAGCGAAAGCTTAATTTGTAAAGAAACGTACATTTGTAAATAATACAGACAAAATGAAAGTGGAATATATAATCCAATATTCGCCTCTAAAATGTGGTGTAGCAGAAGCAGAAAGTGGCACAACATGGATTATGCATGACAAGTACATGTAACTCAAACTACTTGACTCATGTATTTTGTCACTTTGAGTCTATTTTGTCAAGTCTTCGGTACCATTTTCATCAGGTGGCTTCGGGATTCAGTTGTTATTGCAGAGGAGCACCGCGCTGCATACTCCTTACTCCGTCGGCTAAATACAAGAAACATTCATTCGTCAGCACAACACAACGGGAAAACAAAGAGCAATATCATACAACATATACCATGTTATGGAAAGAAGCTTACGAAACCCCGCACAAGACAAAAGTATGAGCTAATCCGAAGGAAAACAAGTTAGTATGCCAGGCTAGGTGGCTAACAACACAAGGTTTGAATGACTTTAAGCTGATGCATTTTTTTTGTCTGCAATATTTTTCTCACTCGGTTGGTTTTGTTGAATTGTCTCCAAATGCTTCGATATTAGTCGCGATCAAGGCAGCTAAATCCTAAACAACCAGAGAAAAACCGATGAGAAACAAAAGATACACTGGACCGTTCACCAGTCATATGACACACACATGCACGTGACTGCGCAGGATCGTGCCGCGTATCTTAAAGGGGCATTACACTGCATGATATAGCAGCAAAGGGCAAACTCTCATTTAACAACAACCGCCTTCTGGACAAATATGGTAACTGCAGCTAATTTCCCTCTCCTGCACAAGCTGTCACTTTCTCACAAAGTTTGGCTCAAGCTACAGCTGTGAGTCCGCATTCTCAACATTAAACATAGTACTGCAGCCGAGTCACCAATCAACACTTGCATCAGTGTCTCTGCCTGGCTATCAAACACTTTGTGCCAAAGTAACTTTTCTTAACACTGAAACTTGCAAGATCCTGGCCAAAAGGTTAAAAAAATAAGCACTTGATAAATTGTTTTCGAAATGCCAAAAAAATATGTAGTATCGCACATAAGAGTCAAAACACTCAATTACCTGTCGAGATGTTAACTAAAACATTTTTATTCTATTCCACTGAAATTACATATGGGTCCGTTAAGTGCCTCTGGTTATACCTGCCAGCTGTACTATTGCTTGTTTAAATTAGATTTTTTTTTTCATGTTCAGTAGTGAAAAGCAAAATTCAGTCTCTTCCTATAACAATTAAATCACAGCATCTGACAGACTGTGGGGAGAAATTTATTTCTATTTTGACTCATGTACAGAAAGATCCAATTTACAGTTTACAGACAACTGACCAGGTTTGTGGAGCAAATGAGTTACTGCACAAGATGATGGCCTACAGTTCAATTCTCTGGACCTTCACAAGTATTGTACTTAGAAATTCCAAAAAACAAAAAAAGCATTTCACCAGATTATATTTGTCTCTCTACAGTTCAGTTCTGGTTTAAATCAGCTGTGAATGAATACTCTCTGAAACTGTTCAAACAAACAAAATCTATTATGAAACACACAGATCTGTCATGTAAAACGAGAACTAACAAGGTAACCCACAATTACACAACTTATATTAATTCCATGTCAGGTCCAACAAATTTACATTTACAGCAGTGGACACTTTATGAACACTTCAGAATTGTTTCATAGCTGTCTTCTTCTTCAGACTTAGTCTTAAATTACATTACATGTTTAGTTTGTACTGTAGGCTACTGACACAGGCTTATGAACAGCAAGCAGGTTGGTGAAAATGAAGTCAGCATGATTTTTGTACAGCCTCCATAATGTTCACTTTATCACAAATCTTTTACTCTGAAACAAAAACAAAAAATGCAAAGCTTTTTAAGTTTTGAAAACTTGTGAGCCTTTTCAAATCTGCTAAATGACATCAATTTCACAGTTGTTTATGCGTTGACGGCAGTGGTGATGCTCGTAACACAGGAGCAGGTGTTGGTCAGTATGTCAATCTTGTAAACGTTTCCGACCGGAAGTGAATTTCGTTTGAACCGGATTAAAGTTACAAAAAAAGTCAGTGTATATCCTCAAGTTAATTTGGCAACACAATTCAGTGCATCATTGCAGCACATTTTGTGCCAGATATCCTCAATAGCATCTGAAAAAATGTTTGATTAAAAACAAACTATTCTACATATTACATGCAACTGATATTGTATACACATAAAATCTCATATAATTCATCATACAATGTACAAGTTTGGTGAAAAAGAGGATAGCTATAAGAAATTAAGATATCCAAGGATGTTTGGCAGGTATACTCCTTATGTGTTGTTTTAACTGCAATGCAGTGTGCTTATTATTGCCTACCCTATCTCCACAGCATAGTTAGGTGACAACTAACTGCATTTGAAAAAGGGACATGCAATTATATTTGTCAATCCTATGAGAAAGAAGGCACTTACAGGAGAGGAGTGGTACAGGCCCTACCAGCAAACAACCCCTGTAGATCTCAGTAGAATATTAAGTAGGTAATTCCTCAAGTATAATAATGCTTTGCAGGAAGCTATTCTAGAGGTTTCTTGGCAATTTGGGGCTGTCTACGTTAGAGCCAAAAGAAATGCGGGGGGGCTTTTGGTGCCTTTAGTTGATTTCATACATTCATATGCATGCAAACTTTCTGTACCAAACGGTCTGCCAAATATCAGGAAATATATTTACACAAAAGAAATAGCAAAGCACTCCCGTAAAAATCTCAAGAGAAATACTATCGGCAAAATTATACAGAAGATCACTGCGAAAATTGCTGGCAGAAAAGATGACAGCGAGACTTGAAGGTGATGCTCAACATTTCAAAACACTGCTATTTCAATAATGAATCACAACACATGAATATATTAGGAAGATAAAATCAAGTACATCCCTGAAGGAGCAAAAAGCAAGTCGCACTTGCACTGGACTTAGTTTGCTTTATCTGTTTGCAGGGTCTTCAGTAAGAACACAAATCAATACAATTGATAGGTTCCCTTCCATATTCCGGCTCCAAGTTACTATTTAGAACAGGGGGGGTAGTACAGCAAAGGCAGGCAAATATCTTCGACCGTCCATATGAACCTTTAAGGAAATTAAGAACATCTAATTTCTAACCAAAATACCCATCAATCAAACCATGAAGATTTGCACTTGCAAATACTTACTACAGATACTATACTATTCAATCAGTGTTCAAATTAGTGTGTTCATAATATTAGTAAGTGCTTTCTTATATTTTGCTCTATCAAATGGCTATGTCCATAATCAATATGCAATGGCTCAGAAGATGGTTCAGTGATGTGACAGGTGACATAAATCACAATAAATTGCCTCATTTTCAGTCTATAATAGGTCATTTCAGTGGAGACCAATGGGATTAACTGACAGTGAGACTATAATCATCAGAAAGGGCTTGCATTTCACCAAAAACACAAAAGTCAAACCACAACCAGTGAAACATGATTGTGCTTGCTGTGATTTTTCTCGTGAAATCTTCAGTATTTTTCTCTGTTTGATGTGAAGAGATTGCCCCTTCCAAAAATAACAAAGGCCCAGCGTTTTGGTAAGTTCAAAAAGCTCACTTCCTTGGGTGGAAAACCATGAGAGGTCTGTCTTCAATCTTCTGCCATGGGCTCTTCTTGTTCTCGTCTTTGTCGTCTGGATCATCCTCAGGGCTGGTCATGGAGTCACGGCGGTTCTCACTGATGCTGCTGCGGCCACTGTTTTCACGACTGCGTCCTCTTCTAGGGATGGTGGATCCTCGGGAGGACAGTCCTTCATCCAGAAGAGGTGTGAGGGAGTTCTCTTCGGGGGACACAGGGCGTCCCTCGCTGCTGCTGGGCTCACTGTGGTCAGGGTAGGCCAGCTTAGAGTAACTCTTCACACCAGTGCTGCTAACGCTCGGACCCTTCCGCCCCGCTGTTACCCAGCGCTCATCTTTTCCCTTTCCCTTTCGGTTCACTGCCAAATTTCGTTCTTGGGTTTCGAGAGTTGATTCAAGGTTGATGTCTCGCGGAGTGCTGCTGCAACCTACTCCAAATCCAACACCACCACCACAACCACTGAGGTCGTTTGCAACATCTATGTAGGAGTGGCGCACATGAGCGTTATTTCGTCCATCCAGGGAGATGAACCATGCACGGGGATGCTGTTTCACACCCAGCTCTAGTAGCTTTTTCTCAGTCAGAGCCTGCAATTCTCCATTCATCTGGGCCATGGTGGAGTCATTGAAGAGCACGGGGATGGTCACGGGTCCACCGGAGGAGTCGGACACCCAGCTTGGTTCCTCAGAGCCATCACCTTGGGATCCACCTTGCTGCTGCTGTTGGCCTTGTTTCTGGGAGTGGTGGTAATGATGATGCTGGCTCCCCCCCATTTGTGCGCCGTCTTTGTCCTGCTCCTTCTGGTCCTTTCCATCTTTGCCCGAAAACTCAGAGGGCAGACGCATGTAGTGGGCTGGAATGACCAAGGTTGGCACCATGCTTCTGTACATGTTCTCCTTCATCTGGTCGATGGAGCTGCAGAAGATGATTTGGCCTGGTTGAGTGTTGAGGGAGGTGGGCCGAGCAAGGCTGTCGGCTGCTGCTGCTGAATACTCTGGTGGTTTGTCTGACTGGCTTGGAACGTAGCCTTGGAAGCGAGGTGGGGATGGGGGGTCGGAGGAATACCCTCGATTGTCATTGGCATTTTGGTGACGGTGATATTCAGTCTCTTTACCCTCATTGGAATTGTAACTCCTGTTGTATTCTTCATGCAGCAATGGGTTGTCTAAGTTGTTGGTCTCTGTGGCACGTGTAACTTTCATGGGGAAGCTTTCCCCCCGTTGTGGACCCAAAGCCTTTTTTCCCTTTGCATGCCGCAGCATGTGAGCTGGGACATGTTTGTTTAATTCCTCCTTTGAGCCCTGGTAGTCTCGGGCTGGAGACAAATCAGATTTGTCATTAGATGGACCAGACTCAATATGGCCTCCACAGATCAAATTTAGGTGAGAGGTGGATGTGCCCTGGTCTCTCTTTGCTCCGTTTAGATTGGAGTTGTGGGGTTTGCCCTGCTGTCGACGAGGTTTCAAACATTTCCGCCTGAAATAGAAAGATACAGAATATCAGAGATAGAATAAACATCTGCCAGGGGATGGACTCCAATCTAGTGACAGCCTAAAAATAAACCAGAATTCACCACCAAACTGACTGACTGATATTATGGCATTTTTGCTATTGATAGAAACCTAGACCCAGAGACCTGCGCCTACGCTCCCCACACCTGCAGTAGTAGAGAAGCACACAGAGCAGGATGAGCACCAGCAGGGCCAACGAACCCAGAATGGAGAGCAGGAAGAGAGTGTGGTACGTGGTAATATCCCTCAAGCCAGGGTGAGACAGACCCACTCCTGCAACAAATACAATGGCAGAAAGATGTCAAAGATATATTCGAAAACTTCACATTCTTACCATGCTGTTCTGTATACTTCAGAGGGAATATGGGCAAGCAACTTAGCACTGCCATAATTTAGCTTTCCCCTTAATAACCCTGTCAAATTAGAGAACGTTGGTTAAAGTGGGAAACACTCAGTATTGGATCACCTGGCTTGAAGAAGTCATGATTCAAAGGCATCATCCAATTGTATACTAAATATCTAATGTGTTGTATTCTCAACCAACAAATAAATGAATATTGAACACACAAATACAACACAGACATATTACTTTATATGGTAGTATTGGGTGTATTGGGCTAACATTTGGCTCCAGACAGAAATTCACAATAATTGTGATGAAATTTAGTTTTTGACATTCATTTTCCCCAAAAGTAAGATCCCACTGATACTAATGGTTTTGTTTAATCACACCTCCAGCAAAACAAATCATGCTGACATTTTTTAACTGTTTTAAATAAAACAAGTTCCAACAAAAGTTTTAACTGGGACTGATTTTTTTTCCAAAAATACTAAATTTAGTTTTTGTTGTGCTTCAGTGTCGTGATTGTCTGTTCAGTTCAGCAGCAACAAACCAGAAATATGGAAAGCAGCCCCCACAGAAAAATAGAGAATGTGATGAGTTGCAGTACCTGAAGATGACGGAAAGGCAGCCAACCAGTATCCCATCTGAGGAACCACAACGTTCCACACAAACTGTGTACCTTCTTTTTTAATGTAGCCTGTCCCGTTCCTAACCCACAACCCTGGGGAAACATGAATAATTATCACTGTTGTCATACATATACCTGTATACATGGAAAAAAACATACTTTTTGAAACTCTGATGAAACTCTGACCAAAAAAGCACCTTTGAATGAAATACCTGTGGTGTATTGGAAGTACTTTAAACCTTTATACCTCCCCACTTCAAACACATATACCATATGTATATATTGTATATATAAACTTTAACCTTGGGCAATTACATACTTTATATCATGTGAATACTGCCTCCATTACCGCGTAATACAATCAACATTATTTCTCAAATATACATTTAATTTAAGACTGATTTTGCACCACTAGACAATCTCAAACAGACATTCTATAATATCAATTATTGTTTCCTCATGTTCTAGCCAGCTGTTTAATAGCATTTATGATGTGTTTTCCTTACCTGTCTTAGGCTGATACAGCCAAGTAGGTACACTTGTGGCCATCCTGTTGCGGGTGTCGGACGGAAGTGGCACAGAGATGTGGATTGCGTCTGAGACCTGGATTGCAACACCATCCTTGTCAAAGAGCTGAATGCTAACCACTGCCACAGCTGTCAAGTCTGTCCACCCCGTTTCTACACCTGCAAAAAGTCCAAGACCCATCAGCTTCATCACTTCTTTATCTCACTTATTCTTCTTATTTGTTATAATGAATTAACTCTGGTCAAGTGAACTGATTTAAATCTTACAAGTTCAATAGGTAGCAAAACTATATTTTCAAGAAGTGTATAATATTCCATTTATAAAACATAAATCCAACAATTATCAATTATAAATGAGCAAAATAATTTGAATTTTTCCAGCACTTATCTTAGTCCCTCGGTTATAACACTTTCATATTCTCATTAGAAAAAAGGGAATAACAGCCCCTTCTGCTCCAGACAGCTAAAGAAATAAATAAAATGAGTGCATCACTCTCAGAACTGATTTCTGAGACAGCCTCTAACCTGAGCTGTTGGTTTCTTGACCCAGGAGAAAAGGGAAACCACCGATCTCGTACTGACTCCTGGCTGTGGTCATGACAGCAGACAGCGCTGTGTAGTTGGAGTTAGATGACAGCTGTAAGGACTTCCTCTGGAGCTGCACCAGTGGCTGGTTACGTGCTCCTGGAAAAGATGGAACATTACTTCCAGCCACCTTAATATCTTTCAAAATATATAAACAAACTGGTATTTGTAGCATATTAAAGACACAGTCACACTCATGTATTTGTAAAAACAACCTGACAAGGTCAATTTTTTTTACAGTTTTGTAGCAATAGCAGCAGAAAATAGCACAGGGTCATCTCAACCATGGCTTGTGTATGATGAAATGAGAGTTACTCTCAAAGGGCCATACATTACTATCATTGTGTAATATGTCAATTTCATGAAATGGTCTTTTGAATAATTTATTTGCAACTCAAGACCTGAAAGGATAAGTTAACGTAGGATGTCTTTGGAAATACTCCTGTTTGAGAAATATAGTGATTGTTGTTACCTGGTGCCCCAGACAGCACCTGCAGGACATCATCATATAGAATGAGAGTCCCTGGCCTCTGAACAAGGAGGTACAGGCTGACCGATGCATACACTAAAAAAAATCAAAGAGGCATAAAAATTAGTGAAAATTATGCAACAACGTTTTTTTTTAAGTTTTAGTTTGCACTACTGATTACCACATATTTCTAATATAAATCAAAACTTTCATAATTGGTCAAAACATGGAAATATGATAAGATACAACAAATACTGTAAACACTTATCCACATATTACTCTTTTCTTTCCAGCTGTATACTACTAAATGGAATAACCTATACAATGTATAAACATACTGTATGTTTTCCTTTTGTATATTTTTCATGAACTGCTGATAGTCTGTTAGACGAAAGACAGCTTTTAGAGAACAACAGAATGATCCAAAACCACAACAAGGGAAGGTGAGAGTACATGTGATGCTTAATACATCCCATTTTCTTCCCCTGTGACTTACAGGGGATGCGGCTTGAGTGCCAGGGCACAGAATTGGTGACATATTCTTGTTTGGAAGCGGAAAAGATGATCCATGATCCTGTGCGGTATAAGAAGCTGACCCTCAGCACGCCATCGCTGCCAGCTCTGCTGGATGCCAGGATAGTTTGATTTCCATGGACTTGGACGTGAGCATCAGCCAATGGTGACAGATCACTGCTGTCAAACACCTGGACTTTTATTTGCACCTCTGCAAAGAAACAAAAACCCAGTGAGAATATGGTAAATTGAAAACCTATTGTTGTGCAATATTGACGTAGCTCTTGATTGGGAGTCTATTGATTTATCCTTGTGGATGTGGAATTTTCGAAATAATTACACCCACTCTATATAGAATATACTTATTTTTCAAACTCATTACTGTCAAAACAAATGAAAGTGTCTCGAACATCTACATTGAAAATATTCAATATAAATTTTATATCTTTCTGATGTGGTGCAAAATATTTTTTTTATGTTACGTTTCCGTTAGGTTTGTTTACACACAACACACTAAACTGTGGGTAATTCCCTTAGCCCAAGCCTCTGACCCAACTAGTTCGTAATGCAGCAGCAAGAATATTAACAAGAACAAAAATGAGGGAGGACATCAGTCCCATCACCGGTTGCATGTCAACTGCAGAGTTCAATCTGAAGTTCTTAATCTGAATCTGCTCCAGTACCAATTTCTAAAAACAAGCTAGGGTTACAATCAATATTTTTAATGATTATCGCTACACCCTGCTGCTGAAAATTTACCAATTTTTAGCAAATTACTGCAGCTCACGAAAAGTGCTGAGCTGCACAAAAGCACACCTGAGCGATAGTTTTATTGATCATTTAATCACAGAACTGCAGCTCAGGAGATAAATCTATTAAAACGGAAAATGGGTCTAATGAGCAAAAAAAAAAAAAGATTCAGATAGAGACAAGATCAGAGGTCGGAGGATCAAGAACTGCTCTAAGACTAGTAGTTTAAAAGTATTCATATCTTGTAATTCAGTGAGTTACTGTATATAACCTAATTCCTAATAAATTAGTATTTCCAAAATATAGTTAATTATATACACATTTAAAGTACTCATTATGCAGAATTGGTGATAACGATCCATACGGTCCATAACGATCCATAATAAAATGGATATGGATTTTGCCTGTTATTTACTCTACAACAGTACAACCCATTTCATTCACGGGTATGTTTCAGAAGTACAAATATAATATAACTTGTAAGTAAGTCCTGCAATTAATATTTAACTGAAAGCACAGAACTCTTTCACAGAAAGACCCTTTCAATTTGATGTTGTCTACAAGGCGTTGAAGGGCCCCTCTTACATACATTTGAGAAGCTTCCTTTTCTAATGTCAGTGGCCTCTAACTCCTATTTGGCCATGGTATTACACCGGCTGTGTATCTGATGATTGCTGGTGCATTTGTGTTGATGTTTTGCACTTTGTTGTTTTCCATTTAGCTGACTCTCCAGGACTAAAAGAGTGGCTACCACATCAAACACAGAGACATCACTATGTGACAACAGGGGCGGCCCATGGCTTTGGTGACATAGTCAGTTTCCTAGGCCCTAGGCAACTAACCTAGGTCCTAGGGTGCAAAATGCAGAGGAGGCGCCCGAAAGAAGATGGCGTTAAAAATATATGTATTATCAATGTATATCCTCCAGCGGCTACCGCAGGATGTTGCTTTTATTTTGTCTGCTTGCTATAATGACATGATACCTGCAACATTAACCGGTGCAGTAACTTTATCGGTTCACTGTAAGTGAAAGTTTGCCGAGGTGCACCTGCGAAATGAGTCAGGAAAGGAAATTAATCTGCCGCACAATTCAGAAAGCACCATAAAGAAGAGGCAAAGAAGAAAGAACACTATGGAGGAGCACATCAGCACTTCTTTTAGGTTTGACTGTGACTGTATCAGCTGCAGAAAGGAGGTGTTCAAAGTTCAAACTGATTAAGTTTGATATCCTCAGAATGGGTTATTAATGTATTATATTATGTGTTATATTTTATAATATACTGATTTTCATATCTCTATGGTTTTACCACCAGAACATTTTGTTTATCATCTTGTCTTTCACACTGGGCATGTTTCCATGGATACAAGCCGGCCCTCCAAAAGCAGGGTTGTTGTGCTTCCTCATTTAGTCCCTGCATAAATATGAGCTCTCATTTACTGAAGGTGCAGGCCTCCAGGGACAAGCAATCATTGTCTGTGAGTGTGTGTATATATATATTTCCAGATCCATTGTTTCTGTGTTAATGCTGGCAACCATTACTGTTACTGCGTATATAACTCCTCCCTTGCATGTGTGCATGTGTGTGTGTGTTTGTTGTTGTGCAGGCATGAGTGTTTGGAGAGGATTTCCTCAATCTGGGCCCCACAATTTAAACACTGTGGCTTGACGCATCTCTATTTAAGGAAACACTGACAGTCAAAGGTTCACACTGAGATTTTGGGAAAGTTTTGCTCCCTCTTAGTCTTTTTGATCTGGTGAAGTATCAGCCTTCTTGAAATTCCAAGAACCATATGAACCAACATATGAATCCCTAAATCTTAAATGAATACTCTGTCAACACCCTGCTTGTGTGCAAAATGTACCAATTTTTGGCAAATTACTGCACCTCACGAGAAGTGCTGAGCTCAACAAAAGTACACCTGAGTGATAATTTTATTTTTAATGAATTGCAGAACAGCAGCTCAGGATATAGATCTATTGAAACTGAAACTGGGTTTAATGAGAAAAAAAAAGATTGATATAGAGACAAGATCAGAAGTAGGAGGATCAAGAACTGCAGGATCAGGAACAGTGGTTTAAAAAAAATATATAATAATATCTTGTAATTCAGTAAGTTATACATACACTTCATAATTCATAAGTATTTGCAAAATATAGTTATTAAATACACATTTAAAGTATTCATTGTGCAGAATTGGTCATATAAGATCAAAATGTATGTATTTAATGAACCATAATAATCTATACTAATGTGAACTTTTGGTTGTCTGTTATTTACTCTACAACAGTACAACCCATTTCATACACTGGTCATGTTTCAGTAGTACAAATATAACATAACTTCTAAAAGTCCTACAATTTATATTTAATTGAAAGAACAAAACTATTTTACAGAAATATATATAATTCATCAACATTTTAATAGGCACGTTTTTTTTTATAAATGTGAAAGGCAGATTATTCCTCTATAAGCTGGTGTTTAATGTAAAGTATGATGAATTAAAAATAATAATATAAAAATTAAATAAAGCAAATTGCACTTGAGTAAATGTACTAAGGTACTGTGCGCCACTGTTTCTAACCATCCATGCATCTCATAGTAGCTTGAAGCATGAATAATGTATAATTACGTAATGTCCTACAAAATGCCCACAATCATAGCTTTTGGGCATGCAAATGATTTTTAGGGACGTCGCCACCACACTGTCGTCGGCTACTGACACATTTCCAGGACCCGAGGCTACCCAGTGTTATTAATGTGCACAAGAGCCTATGTTAGAGCCAGGAAAGGCCCGCGTTTACACCAGACAGCATCCGGGCCTAATCTGCTCCCAGATCAGATTCTTTCACCACACATCTGTACGGCCAGCTGAGCACAATCTGCTTCGGCCCTCAATGAGACATCACCTCGTGGACGTTTATAAAACTATATCGTCATAACCAACGTTCAGCAGCTGGCGCGATTTATAAAGTAAAATTAAGTAAATCCACAATGAAAAATGGGGGACGTTGTATTACAGCGCGACATCATCGATGGGATGTCGACAAAAGCAATAAAAAAAAACGCAACCACTCCCATCTCCTGCTCATTGTGCTGCCTTCCCAACCCGCACGGCACGGCGAGCTTACCAAACGCTCCGTGGTCTGGAAGAGATTTGGCCAGCGCCTCCCAGAACGCGCACACCGACACGCAGAGGAGCAAACGCGAGATGTCTGGCATCCTGGCAAACTACATGCCTATAAGTCCACACTCCTTCTACAGACCCTGCTCCTCACTGGGTTATCGCTTTGGTGGTGCTTTATCGGCGAACGATGGCGAGATGAAGATGATGACGTCGCCTGTGTGGGGCTTCGCCTATTTTTTTATTGTCTGAGGAGGTGGAGAGAGAGAGAGAGCGTCAGAGAGAGAGAGAGGCGCACTACATTTCCCTCTGCTGATCTCAAGTGGTATAGCTTCTCAGCTGCTTCGTACTCGTTCAAAAACCAGGTCAGGGGTCAACGATCTGCAGGTTTATTATTATTATTATTATTATTATTATTATTATTATTATTATTATTATTATTATTATTATTATTATTATTATTATTATTATTATTATTATTATTATTATTATTATTATTATTATTATTATTATTATTATTATTATTATTATTATTATTATTATTATTATTATTATTATTATTATTATTATTATTATTATTATTATTATTATTATTATTATTATTATTATTATTATTATTATTATTATTATTATTATTATTATTATTATTATTATTATCCCACAGAGGATAATACCTGAACCACCCTCCCTGTCAGTATGGACTGAAGAAGCCTCCCTTATTTATCACCCTTTATTTTATGAGTTTGATTGCCAGTACAACAATAGATCTTATTCTTGCTGTGAAGAGTTTGCATGTTCTCCCTGTGTCTGCGTGGTTTCAGGTACACTGGCTTCCCCCCCACGGTCCAAAGAAATGCATGTTGGGGTGAGATTAATTTGAGATTCGACATTATCCGTAGGTGTAAATATGAGTGCGAATGGATGATTGTCTCTTTGTGTTAATGGTGTAGCCTGCCCAAGCTGGGATTTGCTCCAGCTCCTGCGCTTTCCTCACAGGATAAGAGCTATAGATAATTGAAGGATAGATAATAATAATAATAATAATAATAATAATAATAATAATAATAATAATAATAATAATAATAATAATAATAATAATAATAATAATAATAATAATAATAATAATAATAATAATAATAATAATAATAATAATAATAATAATAATAATAATAATAATAATAATAATAATAATAATAATAATAATAATAATAATAATAATAATAATAATAATAATAATAATAATAATAATAATAATAATAATAATAATAATAATAATAATAATAATAATAATAATAATAATAATAATAATAATAATAATAATAATAATAATAATAATAATAATAATAATAATAATAATAATAATAATAATAATAATAATAATAATAATAATAATAATAATAATAATAATAATAATAATAATAATAATAATAATAATAATAATAATAATAATAATAATAATAATAATAATAATATATATTCATCCCACAGAGGATAATACCTGAACCACCCTCCCTGTCAGTATGAACTGAAGAAGCCTCCCTTATTTATCACCCTTTATTTTATGAGTTTGATTGCCAGTACAACAATAGATCTTCCTCACAGGATAAGAGCTATAGATAATTGAAGGATAGATAATAATAATAATAATAATAATAATAATAATAATAATAATAATAATAATAATAATAATAATAATAATAATAATAATAATAATAATAATTTTTTTGAGGTTTTAAGAGCAACTTAAAGTAAATGTGAATGTACCTCATTCACAGCGTTAATGAAAGTTACTTTTATCAATTTGAAATATTTGATATTTGAGTGTAAATGTCAAGGAGAAAAGCTATGAAATGTGATAGTAGTAGTGTGAGGGTAGTTCAAAACCTTGGTTTAGCAAGTCATAATTACCATAAAGACAATATTTTTTGCATTTCAAGTTGTATTTGTCAGCAGTTATAACTCTCTTCTGAAGCATTTACAACATAAATGACTGAGAGCAGTGTTATTGGATGATATATATTTATTGCTGTATATATATATATATATATATATATATATATATATATATATATATACAGAAAAATTGTGATAAATGTGTATACACTGAAATGTGTAGGTTCTCAGTCATCCAGGTCATGGTAATATCAAGTGCGATTCAAAGTAGGCAACTGGACTGGTTAAAGATTTCTTGAAGACATTTCACCTCTCATCCGAGAGGCTTCTTCAGTTCTAACTAGCTGCTGGAAAAGTTCAGATATTTATCCTCTGTGAGATGAATAGCTAATCAGGGGATGACTACCTAATTAGAGGACCATTGTGTCAAACTTGCAGGTCGTTGCCCATCTGGCCCAGATTCAGGTTATGGGTTTTGCCTGAGTCTAGGTGCAAATGAGGGTAGTTGGTTTCACCTGAGATATCCTTTGAGTTGTTGTTCTTGTTTACCTTCCTAGGGAGAGAGTGAAGAACAGCATAGTAAGTGGATGAGAGATGGTGTCTTAAGCTTCCACCTCTGTTCAGTGATGGTTTCTCTGTTGGCTTCTTTTACGCCTCTTTCAAACCATCTGTCTTCTCTGGCCAGAATGTGAACGTTTTCATCCTCAAATGAGTGTCCACTGTCCTTCAGGTGTAGATGAACAGCCGAGTCCTGGCCAGAGGAGGTTGCTCTCCGGTGTTGTGACATGCGTTTGTGCAATGGTTGTTTTGTTTCTCCTATGTATAAATCAGAACAGTCCTCAGTGCATTGGACTGCATAAACCACATTGCTCTGTTTGTGTCTGGGAAGCTTGTCCTTTGGGTGGACCAGCTTCTGCCTCAGAGTGTTGGTGGGTTTGAAGTAGACTGTGATGTTGTGTTTGTTGAAGATTCTACAGATTTTTTCGGAGACTCCAGTAACATACGGAATAACAATGTTTTTCCATTTTCTGCTGTTTTCTTCTCCGTTAGCCCTCTTTTGCCTTGTAGTTTTCACGAAAGCCCAGTTCGGGTAGCCACTGGTTTTGAGGGCTGCCTTGACATGGTTCTGTTCCTTCTGTTTGCCCTTCGTGTTTGTTGGTATTGTTGTGGCTCTGTGATTTAGAGTCCTGATGACTCCCATTTTGTGCTCCAGAGGGTGGTGGGAATCAAAAAGTAGATATTGGTCTGTGTGTGGGTTTCCTGTAGACTCCGATGTTGAGGCTTCTGTCTTCTTCGATGTGTACTGCACAGTCCAAGAAGGCCAAGCTGTTTCCGCTCACATCTTCACGGGTGAACTTGATGTTTTTGTCCACATTGTTGATGTGCGCTGAGAAAGCTTCAACTTCCTGGGTCTTGATTTTGACCCAGGTGTCGTCCACATACCTGAACCAG